>JAVSBS010013659.1:37105-54454 GCA_033124195.1 Coracias cyanogaster
ACGTGTCCTTGTGATCATGACCTTCAGAACATTGTTACTCACTGAGTTGGAAGGGTAACTAGTCAATAAAATAAACATTTTGGCAGTTCCCCAGCTTCATCATATAACAGCTTTCAGTACATGTTACAAATGTGGATTACAGCAAAAATTTTCTCTTTGCTGACCAGGGTCATTATCCAAAGCCTATTCAAGCTGGTAACAGATTCCATGGACTTTAATCAAGCACTTATACCCCTGTCAATTTTTGCTACAGCTGGATTATGTTGCCCTTATTTCTGATAGTGAGCTTTGTTTATTTGAAGGTTATAAAACTCTTGATGGACTCTTGCTGGAAAGGTTAAGACATATATTCCCATGTACCTTTCACTGATTAAGTTCCGTGTGGTGAAAATTGACGGAGAATCACCTATTGGACAATGTTGTGTAATTCTAATGGTTGGAGAACCTACAACACCTATGACCCCATTAAGAAAAGATCTCAATCCCATAAATTCCCTTTGTGATATCCATACAGCTGCGTAATGTATCAACAGATTCCCACTTATCAGCCAAGATGTATTATAATTCATTATTCATTATTCAAAGCAACCTGGTTTAGACATCTGGGAAAACTGTTGTCACTGTAGACAAAGTAACAGCAGGAAAATGGTTATTTTGAAGCACACACTGAAGTTAGCCATGAAAATATATCCAGCAAGAGTCAAACAAGAAGACTTGGGGGGATTAGGACAGGGATTAGTCATTAGCCAAGTATTGCTGTGAATTTTCAATATTTAGCATCCTAGAAGCACTTAATTAAGAAGGGCTTCTGGAAGAGTATAGTCCAATGCCCTGCACAAGGCAGGGCTATTTGCAAAGTTAGATCACCTTGTTCAGAGTCTTGCTGAGCTGAGTTGGCACTGTGCCCCACTATAAACCCCTGAGGAATACCTGTTATATCAAGCTGGTTAGCTAGACTTGGAATCATTGACCACCATTTTTTAGGCTCAGCAGTCCCGTTTGCTTCCCATACTCTTTGCGGTCCACCCATCGAGCCTGCATTTCCTCAGTTTGTTTACCAGGAGTTTATCTGATACCATGTATAAAAACCCCTGCTTAATTTGAGGTGAAAAATATCTACTGATCTCCATTCATTCACAGAGTCAGACATTTCACTGGAAAAGGCACTCATGTTGATTAAACCTGACTGATCTTAGTAAATGCATGGTAGCAATTCACAATCACCTTCTTGTCTTTCACATTCTTTTTATGAATAATTTTTCTTTCAATGCACTAATATTGAACCCTTGCAGATTCTTTTCTTTCTCTCTCCTAAATTTTTATTCTAGTCCAAAATTTGACAAAATCATCATGAGAAAATAACATGTTCCACATCATTTCTTCAGACCCTGTAAATAATTTTCCTAGGGTTTGCTCTTTACATGTGTTCTAACACATTAATGTAGGACAGAATATAGCTACATTTGTTTATCAGGGTGACCCATTAGTTGCTGCAACTCAATTTGGAGTTTGAACTGATTAAGCCATAAAGAAATACTTGATAATTGGGAATCTAGCTTTAAATGTTTTAAGTATATTTAAAGCCCCTGTGACATTTTTGTCTCTGAGCATGAAGCATCTAAGTAATCCTTTCTTTTACCATTTTTACCAAGAGTTGCCAAGATACCATGAGCAGTTTAGATTTTTAATCCACAAATTTAGCACCTTGATCCAATGTCACTCTTCAGAAAGCAATGTGATTTTCAGATGTTTGGCATCTTGCTTCCAAAAACTTTCTTTAATTTGTTTGTATCTCAGTCAGTTAATTCCCTCCAGATTCAGTAGGAAGCAGACTGAAACTAACAGTAGTTTTCATATAGTCTACTGAACCACCAGCAGACAGCAGTTACATCTCTGCACCATGAACAACCTAGGCCAGACATTTTATGTCTGACTTTGCAGTGAAAGGCTCCATATTTCATTAGTAATCTCCAGAACCATTCAGTGTTCCCTGTGCCTTTAGCAAAATGCAAGAAATTACAAAGATGACATGCAATGCAGAAAGGAGAAACACTATATAAGGCAATATTTGGAAAGTGAGAAGTGGTAATGCTCACTGGCTAAGTACTTGTAGAAAAATTCTCAAAGATGAGAGGAATAGAAGCATTCATTATTTTTTTTTCAAATGCATTGGTGTGTTGCACATTCTAATTGAAACTTGTGGAGCAGAAAGCTGATCTTGCAGTAATGTTTGTGGATACAATTACAGAAATCCTTTGAGCATGATTAAATTATACAGTGTCTGGGTATGGAAGTCATTTTGATACTTACGTCTGCAGTAGAGTCTGTGGCAATCCATGGCACATTCCTGATTAATCTGTATAATAAGGATGGAATGTGTAGAAATGGTTATGGTGGTTATAAAAAAGTCACTTCTGCATGTCTATTGGACAAACCTAAACACATATGATGTGAGGTCACCCTTGAAGATAGCTCAGAAGGAATGGCCAGTATAAAATGGGTCATGCAACAGAAGAAATTACATGTCTTCATATCAGTTGGAATTTTAAGAGGTTTTAGGCAATTGCTAGTTCCAGGTCTTTTAGTGCCTTATATGTATGTTTTGAATCTTGATACAGTTATTTCTGTGGGATGCTGTAATTGATTCATCTCCAAGAGGTTGTTGATTTCTTTTAGTGGTTAATGTTTTAATTTGGTAGGTAGTATAGTGTTTTAATTTGTTATCTGTTGTGAACACCTAGGCAAGAGTCCAAACGTCCAGAAATAGTTATTAATAAATGAAACTTGAGAACAGAGGAAGAAGGAAAGTTGTAACTAACATAAAGGTATATTTGTTAAACAGTGTTTCCTGTGAAGAAATCTGGTTCATTCAGAATGTTAAAATTTAAATGCCTAAAGGATTTTGTTTTTATGAAAAATCACATAACTCCAGCAAAACGTAGGTTTTTCTACAATATTCAAGCTCCTAAAATTCGCCGAAAATCTTCAGACTAAATTCTGGTTTCCTTTAGCACAAATACATTCTAGCTGCTTCCTCACTAGCAGAGATATGAATTTTTAAAAACCGTTATCAATTTGACTATCTCCAGAACTCAGGGCTGGATTTTACCCAGAAAGTGCTGAAATCATCCTGACAACTTTCAGTTCTTTGCAAACTCATTTGCTTCTCATTTCGAAGGAAAATCACCCATGGTTTAAAGACTCTGAATGAAGGCATATGTTCTACAGCTATTACTAAACAGTTCAACTGGTTAAATATGCTCCTGTTAAAAAATTGCCTCTCATTTCCAGTTTGAAGTTTTGGCTCTCAGCCACTGGGTCTTGTTATTATAGATGAAAGAGCCCTCTGATATCAGGCTCTGCTCCTTGCGTAGGTGGAACGTTCCCCATGTTGTCTATATTAATCTGATTCATTGCTGCTACTCTATTATCTTTCATCACTTTTTCTAACTGTCAATTTTCAAAGTGCGTGCTAGTTTCAATATGCTGGCTGTTTTTGTGATGCTGAGATGCCATGCAGTAGCTGGAGAGGACTTGAAAGAGATCTTCATCTGGATGAATTATTACTGATGGAGAAAATACATATCTACATCTTTGAAGGATGTCTTATACTTTGGACTATAATTTTCTGGCAACTTTCACCACAAAGGACTCATGTTTGTTCTAATAAATGACTGAAGTACCTAGAAAATTATTCCTCTATGCCTGGCTCTTAAAACAAAAACTGAAACTCCTGAGGTAGGCTCCTTGGCTCAAGTTATTCTGGCCTAACTTCCAACAACATCTCCACAATTCCTACTAGGTACAAGCCCTAGCAGCACAAAGGCAGCCAAGAGTAAACCAAAGGCAGAAGGATTTGCATGGAATTTAGGAAATTTCCCAGTGTCTGGGAAGTGTTAGCCACTTCAGTGTACTCCATGAAGTATAGCAGATAGCCCTGAGAACTGACATAAAACTGCTTAATACAGGACCATGTCTGAAATTCCTCCCCTCTTTTTCAGCTTAGATATAATGGCTCAGAGTAATGGAAAATGGAAAAATAGGTCAAATATCCAGCATTTAGTACGCTCTACTGTGAAAAAAATCTATGGAAACTCTTTCCAAGAACTCAGAAGCGATTGCAAAAGAGACATTATTTCCTCTTTTCTCTAAAATGTCCCAGTGGTTTCATGCATTTACCCAGCAAGTGGGAAATGAAGAGGCTATTCTCATCAAGTTTTCATGTGCCACATCCAGAAGGCTCTTTAACCACCAAGATGTAAGCAGAGAGATGAGGTCCTTTTTGTCAAAGGTATACAGCAGCATCCAAGAATATTCCTCACAGATCCCTCAGGTTCCAATTCATCTGTTTTTTCCTAAAAATCCAGCAAATGTTTCATACTAGGAAATTGGACAGTCACATTCACTTCACGTTTCTTTTTTTTGTATGACTATGAGTGTTGACGAGTATTTGTTTTTTCAAAAGGTAAGAAGACTTTGTTTGCTTATTTAGAAGGAGAGTTTCCTAACAATCCAAAAATCAAAATAAAAGCCAATATTGCTGTCATACTTATATTCAAACTGATCAAGTACATGCTATGTCATTGTTTTTGTGGTACATCTTTCTGCTTTGGGAAAGACTTGTTTCAGAGAATAATGGAGAGAAGATTGAAAAG
Organism: Coracias cyanogaster; assembly: GCA_033124195.1. NCBI lineage: Eukaryota > Metazoa > Chordata > Aves > Coraciiformes > Coraciidae > Coracias > Coracias cyanogaster. Next base: position 41,761 of record JAVSBS010013659.1, read on the forward strand.
AGTGGTGTGTCAGAAGCTGTGCTGCCAAGCTGTTTGGAAATAGGAGAAAGATTTGGTTGTTTGGTTACCCTGAAATATTTCAAGGAGATTTTGCCTAGATGAAATGGCAAATAAAAGCTCAGTTTGAATGTACAGCTGCTTGGTTGAACTTAGATTGCCTATTGCAAAATACAGAGGCCGCAGTGTGGTTTTGTTCCTTATGGTAGAATAGAGGAAAATTGTTATTTACACTTGAAAGATAATATTGAAGAATCAAATAGTTTCTCATCAGCTGCACCCAGTTCAACTTCTTAGATTCTTTCCTAACCATATCCTGGGCTGCATCAAAAGAAATGTGGCCAGCAAGCCAAGGGAGGTGATTCTCCCCCTCTACTACACTCTTGTGAGACTCCATCATGAGTACTGCATCCAGCTCTAGAGTCCCCAGCACAAGAAGGACATGGACCTGTTGGAGAGGGTCCAGAGGAGGGCTACAAAGATGGTCAGAGGGCTGTAACAGGCTGAAAGAATTGGGCTTGTTCAGCCTGGAGAACAGGAGGTTCTGGGGAGACCTTATTGTGGCCTTCCAGCATCTGAAGGGGGCCTACAAGAAGGCTGGGGAGGGATTTTTCACAAAGGCCTGTAGTGACAGGACAAGGGGTAATGGGTTCAAATGGGAAGTGGGCAGATTTAGATTGGAAATTAGAAGGAAATTATTCACTCTGAGGGTGGTAAGACACTGGAACAAGTTGCCCAGAGGGGTTGTGGATGCTCCATCCCTGGAATGTTCAAGGCCAGGTTGGATGGGGCCTTGAGCAACCTGGTCTAGTGGGAGGTGTTCCTGCCATGACAGGGGGTTTGGAACTAGAGGATCATTGAGGACCCTTCCAACCCAAAGCATTCTATAAACCTACTCTTATCCCTTTCATTGACCATACTGAATAACCTTCTGAGTGAGAGGGGATTAAGATGGGAAATGTGACTCAGATAACTTATCTGTACTTCACTTAGATCTGGTGGAAGATTAGAATCTTCAGAGACGACTACAGTCTGGGTTTGCACTTCCATAGTGACTTCAGGGAAATGCAGGGAGGAAAAAAAACCCAAACCCACAGGTATGAATGCCCTCCAACATATGATGATTTGGTGGTTTCATACACATCACTATTTACAGACTTTGAAGCTGCTACCTGGGATAGTGAGAAACAGAAAACTTTACAAGTTAAAGAATTGAAAGAGTTAAGACTGAAAGAAGAGACCATCTTTGACTGGCAGGATGCTAGGACCCATTAAAAATTAAAACCTTGTCCCTTAAATAATCTTGAAAACTTGTGAGAATTAACAGAGAACTTAGTTTCTCTTTAGTGATCAAAATAGACCTGAAAACTATGAGGATGACATAGAATTAAGAGTCTGGCCTCAGACAACATAATGCAAACAGCCTTTCCGAGGATTTTTGAGAATTAGGCTCTAGCTTCAGTTGGTTCACACTTCCAAATTTGGCTCCTAATATCAATAAGAGGCATTTAGCAGAACCAAATATTGGATCCGGTTTTCTGAATGAATATCCATAGGACCATACTTCTTCCCAGACTGAGACATTTTACTAATGAATAACACACTGAAGACATTGTTTGACACCTTGGTTCAGAGTTTGCATCCATTATCCTGATGTCACAAAGAAGGGAAAAAAATATCAGAGCAAAATTAAAGAAAAATATCAAACCTCCTTTTTAAAATAAACAGATGGAAAAGGAAAACTATTAGTGAATATGTGTTTTCCAGCAAAGTGAATGGGAGAAATAGAAGGAATATGAGCAAGTAAATATGCACAGCATCCCTGAAGGAGAAATGAATAGAGATCTTATTATACTATTGCTTATGCACAGCTTGGAAGCTTCGCTGTAAAAACTGCATGGAATAGAAATACACTGCATGCATGCAGACGGTCCTTGGACAGTTTATGACACTACATGCATGAATACCCTGAGGTTCCTATAAAAAACTTATTATTTACCAGATCAAAGTGTTTGACTTAGCTGTGATTTCTGTAATATTTCTTTCCATTGGAAGAAGTGTTATGTAGTTGCAGTAGACTGGAGTGCTACAGTAGCATATCCTAATCTTTTTCAGATTGCTAATATGTTTGCAGGCCACAGTTGTGGGTCCTAGGTACCTGGAAATTTCACTCAGAATTTTTCCTGTAAAGGCTTGGATTAGACAAGGGCCGATAACTACTGGTTTTGAAACATTTATCTAGATGGTGGAAAACAATATTCTGTGCAAACAAGAGAAAGTGCAGTCAAAAACTTCTTCATAAGATCCTTATCTAGGAGACATCTTCCCCTTATTCCTGATAGTAATTCTGAGAAAGATAAAAAATAAATAACAAGTCAAATACCAAAACATACTCATGCTATGATATGATATAACTCAAGGGCTATTCTAGGCCTATGACCCAACAAAGAGACTAATGTATTTTTTTGCCGTCCTGAAGCTGCACCCCAAATTGACACTCACAGTAGGAAGCAGTCCAATCACCCTTTCTGAGAAGGCTGAGCTCTTTTACTTGTACAGTGCGCATAATGCATGCAGGCAGTAGAATTTCTCATTCTATCTTAAAATATGTATGTGAAGTAAAATGGTAATTTTCATTTTAAAAATGGCATAACAGGGCATGTTTATATCTCCTCTTAAGTACTTCTTTCTTGATCACATTTCAAATACTTGAAATAAAAGAGCACCTGTGGGTGATGTAGTAGCCCTATTTAAACCTTAAACATAAAAAAAATTGAAAGCTGATCTGTTATCGTTAGGCAATCCTTATTCCAAACTGCAGGTGATTCTGCCTGACATGCAGCTCACTACTTTAGGTAGAGAAGGGAATATATACCAAAATTTCAAGTTTATTTCCTACTCCATTTTCATGGCTGTGTATCTCTTGTTACAGTCTTAAAAAGCATTTATTTGCCTGGGTTCTGATATGTGTACACCAGTCCAGAGGAGTCTCTGTTAATTGCAGAGCAGAATATAACACAGAGAAAACTAACAGACTTTTACTAAGCGGAAGAGCAAGGTTTTTCTTGGTTTTGTTTTTGTTTTAAAGAATTTTCAATCTTAACTACTTCAATCAGGGAAAATTGTTTCAATGAACTAAGTAGGAAGGGCAAAACAATGACAAAATTTGAACTCTTTGACAGAGGACAAGGAAGTTTTTGATTAGTGGATAGACAATTTGAGAATCCTTTCCTTTCCCGAGGCTACATCTACAATCAAAGGAGGATACTAACTATTGTAAAACCTTGAGTATAGAAAACAGAGGAGCTCTTGGTGATTGGACCAGGAGGAAACAAATTCCTTAGGGTTTACTGATAGAAAACCTTCAAGGACATAACGTCTGCAGCAAGCATGGCATCCAGTGTGGTATTTGGATAATGAGGTGGGGTCGTCTGTGCTCAGAGGCCTTGCTATCTCCAGTGCAACCCAGGGAAGTGGAGACTTGCCTGGCTACCACAGGATGCAGAAAAGGACAGGGCCCTGCAGAGGCAGGACAGCCCTGCTTCTGGTCAGCAAGGACAAGATAACAGTAGTTATTTTGCATAGTTCTTTGTTTCTGAGAAAAGGCTGTCAAATCCGACAGCTAACCTTTGCCTCATTACCTGTTAAGTATATATTAAATTTGGCATCCCCATGTATGCTAATGAAGATTGTAGAGATCGTGCTAAACGTATCGATACAGCACTTGTCTCTCCACCCAAATCATACTACACATCACCTGAGGTGGGGTGGGAACCTCATAAATTTGGGAATAAAAAGTTGGAGAAAGTGATTGCTAAACTGGGAGAGAAGAACCCCAACATCTGACAGATCAGTCGACGAGCTGTGTTCTCTTCCTCCAGCCCAGGCAGGGACGCCTCTCTGGGTAAGTGCTGAACCTTACACCGTTTGCTGAATGTTAGCCCTGGGTTGTTGCATTATTACTATTTCTGACAGCAATATTCATCTTAATTTGTAGTGCTATAGTAGTTAGTGAACTTATCCATGGCAATCTTGATTCTGTTCTGTTGCTCTCAATAAAATAGCCAATTTTCATAGAATCATAGAATCATAGAAAGCCAGGTGGGAAGGGACCTCAAGGATCATCTAGTCCAACCTTTCAAGGTAAAAAAATACAGTTTAAGTGAGATGGGCCAGCATCCTGTTGAGCTGAGTCTTAAAACTGTCCAATGTAGGGGAATCCATCACTTCCCTTAGGAGGCTATTCCAATGTTTAATTGTTCTCATTGTGAAGAATTTTCTTCTGGACTCCAATCAGAATCTCCCCAGGAGTAACTTGCAACCATTCTCCCTTGTTTTTTCCATGTGACTCCTTGTAAAAAGGGAGTCTCCTTCCTCTTGGTAGCCACCCTTCAAAAGTACTGGTACATGGTAGTAAGGTCTCCCCTAAGCCTTCTCTTCTCAAGGCTGAACAAAACCAGATTTCTCAACCTTTCTGCATATGGTAGGTCTTCCACTCCCATGATCATCCTCGTGGCCTTTCTCTGGACCCTCTCCAGCCTGTCCACATCTTTTTTTATAGCACAGATCAAAACTGAACACAGTACTCAAGATGTGGCCTGACCAGTGCTGAGTAAAGTGGGACAATGACTTCTTTATCTCTTCTAGTGATGCCTCTCTTAACATAACCCAGCATCCTGCCAGCCGCCTTTGCTGCTGCAGAGGGCTGTTCACTCATGTTGAGCCTACTGTCCACCAAGACCCCCAGGTGCCTTTCCATAGGGCTGCTCTCCAGCCAGGTGGATCCCAGTCTGAGCTGTATTCCTGGGTTATGTGTTCTCAGGTGCAACACCTTACACTTAATTTTGAATTATTTTTTAATCTGACTCGGTGAAAGTCCTTTACTGGAACTCTGATAAACATATCAGTGAAAGTCCTGGGACTCTGGCAGAAAATATCAAAATTGCATTCCTTTTAATGCAACACCCAGCGAAGTTCAGTCCCAAGGATAAATCACACCAGCACAGGAGCTGGAAGGGAGTATTTGAGAGACCTACTGCAGTGTGTGCATCTGCATCTTCTGTTAAGCCATGCCCTACGGCACTGTTTTGGCAAGTCATACTTTTTTTTTCTGGACTGATATCTCTGCCACCATTACTCCCTACGGGCCACATTTTGGCACACACAGAGCCCACTGAACCTTCTGCAAGTTTCAGTGGCCATGAAGCAGCCTGAAGGCTCAGTCGCAGATGGGTTGTGTTGGAGATTCTCACTTTAGAATGGCCATGAGCTTTTTACCTTTAAGGATGTGTTCAAAGGATTTAATAGCTTAACTACTTGTGGGAGCAGAGCTCATAAGAATTTTACTCCGAAGCAAGTCAGTGATAAGCATTCTTCTCTCTTTTTCTTGGGATATTAAATATTCTCAGAGTAAACAAGGTATTTGATGAGTTTCCACTGACTGATACTTAGCTCTGGGTAAGGACACGCTCATTTTCCCAAAATTGCTTCTGGATTAGGATGTTGCATACCCCATTGCTAGGGACATGGCCTATTGCAGAAAACATTAACATTTAATTATATTGGTGCAATATTATTTGTGAAATAAAATTACCTTATTAGGATATTTAGACTTCTTGGATCTTTAGAGAATCATTAAACAAAGTAATTCCTTATTACCTCCGTGAAAAGGAATTAATAAAAAAGCAAAGTTATCAGAAAGGTCTAAAAGCAAATGATTATGAGTTAATAACATTCCAGGAATTAAAATGTACAACCCTGCTAACAATCAGAAGAAATAGCTATGCAGGATCAAGCTATCATGCAGAGCCTCCCACAATGACTTATTCATGAAAGATGAGGAAAATTATTTTCCATTACTCCAAAGACTAACCTCACAGTGAAAAATAAATTGGCATTTATAGTGCTTCATCTCTATCAAGGAGCAGGAAAGATACCTGTGACTTGCAAACAAAAGATTTATTTTTATTAAAAATATTTTTTTTAAAAGTCATTCAATTTAGTTTCCTGAATGTCTTTTCAAACATTTTAATACAATTTCCAGCTGTGTGATAGCAAAATGGTAATCTCATCATTCAGAATCATCTAAAATACTCTAATAGAAAACTCTGTAATTATTTCAGTGTTTTGAATGGTCATTCTCAGCTGCACACAAATTTTCCTTTCCTGTTTGACTGAAAGGTCCTAGTAGACAAGTTTGGGTTTAAATTTTCCTTTTTAGCAGTGCCTGGTAGTCTCAGATAACTGATACAGCTGAGGGTAAAGTTCTGTCCATTTTTTTCTCCAGAAGCTCTTGGGAATTTTTGGAAAAAATGCTGCACAGTCTTATGTCTGCGTATAGGAAGTCTGCAAGGCTAACGTATGATGGGGCATCAAGAATGGAATAATATAGAACTTCATTCAACCAGTCTGATTAAAGAAACTAAATAAATCTCTTTGGGTATCCGACATCACCGGAATTCAGTTGTCTGTACTTAGACTCTTAGTGTTGTTTGAGATACCCCAGATTCAGGCATCTATGAGAGACTGGCAAGTGCAACATTAGAACACCAGAAGTCTTCTATGTTCTGTCTGCCTGACAAACAGGTATTTGGTGGCAGTTAATTTTGGATAATGGAATCTCACCTATAAATCTTTAGATGTGAGGTAGTTGTGCCTAAGCTCCTGATATAGATGGAGGAACTCTAACCAGAACTGTCCACGGAACCTCTAGAGTAATTTGGCTGATCTGTTACTAGGTCTTTGTCTCTAGCTGCCACTTCTATAGGACCTGTTTATTTATAGCTCCTGTATCGCATGTGCCAACTCAATGTGAGGTATCAAGTATTTTTTTTCACTAATCAAGACAGTCAACAGTGGGACTGGCTGCTGATGGATGATGTAGTCTCCATTGATGGAGTTTTTCAAGACTCAATCATCAGATAAGTAACCCTGAGTATCCTGATCAGACCTCATGGACGACCCTATGACATCATAGATGAACAGAAGTTTGGACTAAAGACCTCCTGAGATCCCTTCACACTTGAATTATCCCATGATCTCACAATTCTTGGATACTATAGGACACCTCAAATAACACTAACACTGGCCTTTTGGCAACTATATTGAACTCTTGGACTCCTCTGACCATAGCTGGAGCTTATATACCCAGATCACATGTAAACATTAACATCTCGACAGCTGAATTTGGGTCCTACTCAGGAGATGATGAATCTCGCTTCTCACATGACAGTTATGTATGTGTAAAGACAGACAGTATTCATCAGATTACATGTATTTTTTCCACCTACTTCATAGTGTGTTGATGCATGTGTGAGTGTGAGAAGGAGTATGCAGAGATACTAGAAAATATTATGCCTGTTTTTATCTGTCTTTTGAAAAACAGAGTTCTTTAATTGTCTTCTGTTCAATCAGTTTTCTGCTATTTGAGTCTCAAAGAAGGTTAGAACATGGTAGTGGTTTATTTAAATATCAGGGAGCCAGTAAACTGCTTTGTTTAAAACAACATCAAGAGGGGATTTATAAAGAGGATTTAAGGCTCTTGAGTTCTGAATCTCATTGAAGAGAAGTTGTAAAAATGCTGAATATTATTACTCCAATGTAAATTACTCTAATTTTTAAAGAAAGGAGAAAATATCTCCTAAAGACATTTCCTTCAGAGAAGATGTAATTGTTCTTCATATCAAGTTTTAATTTGGAAAATCAGGGAGAGAGATGATTTTAGAAGCTTTCCTTTTGAATCAGTTCTCTCCTATGTACAGAAAAGAATCAGAGTGCTTTTCAAGCACTTTGTCTGACTCAGAAACCCAAGGGCTCTGAATGACAGTGCAGCTGTTGAACTCTTAATACTAGTGCCCTTCCAGCACTCAACTGCCACTTAAGGCAAATTTGGAAATTACACTGTCTGTGCAGCCAAATCTTTCTTTTCCTTTGGTTGATCAACTCCATGACTGGGTTACTGAGTTGCAACTAATAAATAGCAAAAATTTCTGTAGGTAAAATTCTGTCAACTCTGAGGGATAGAAAGGAAGCATGAGAAGACAAATACACTCTAGAAGCTGTCTTCACAACACTCTTGTAAGGCAGCCAAAAATTTTCCCTTCTGTGGAGAAAAAAATTAAAAGGATACAAGTTCTCTTGTCTATCAACATCTGAGCTAGTCATCCAGGGCTTCACTCAGATGCCTAACTGCAGAATCACAGAATGGTAGGATTGGAAGGGACCTCTGGAGATCATCTAGTCCACCCCCCCTGCCAGAGCAGGGCCACCTAGAGCAGGTTACACAGGAAGGCATCCAGGCAGGTTTTGAATGACTTGACCTCATGTATCCCTTTTGTTCCTAGCTGCCAGCTCAGAACAGCAAAACACTCCTGTAGTTTCTGTGTTGTATGTCAGTTCTACACAACTGTATTGGTTCCTCCAGTGCAGCTATCATGTCACTAGACACACTTGTGGAGGCAACTGAATAATTGAAGATTTTAATCTCCCCTTACCGTCAAAACAAAGTAGTAAATAACTCCAGGGTGCAGTTCATAACCTTCTGTGGACATCTAAACTGTTCTGATGCCTTACAGATGTAACCTGACTTATCTTTAACAAAACAGTGAAAGATTGATTAATATTTCATTTATATTCAGTGACAGTTGTTTTCTACTTGTATTATATCTGATACCGAATTTAAATCCAGTACGACCCAAGTGTGGTCACCCAGTTGTTAAGAGATACTTCCTGTAACACATGTACTACAACGCCGCAGCTTTTGCCATGGGAACACAAAGCTACCGAGTGTGATCAGATGCTGGCAGTGAGACAAAACAGCAGCTTAGAGGAGTATTAAAACTTCTCCAAAAGTTTTGAACTCTTTAAAACCCAAGACAGTATTTTAAATTGTCGCCCAGTCTCACAGAAGTCATCCTGGGATACTTCAACCTGAAAGGATGTTGCAGCATGGTGAGTGTCAATCCCTTCTGCAATGATGAAACAAGAGGAAAGGGACTCAAGTTGCACCATGGAAGTTTTAAATTGGATATTAGGAAACATTTGTTCCCCAAAAGGGTTGTCAAGCATTGGAACAGGCTGCCCAGGGAAGCGCTGGAGTCACCATCCCTGGAGGTATTTAAAGAATGTGTAGAAGTGGTGCTGATGTACATGGTTTAGTGGTGGTCTTGGCAGTGCTGGTTTAACAGTTGGACTCAACGATCTGAAAGGTCTATTCCAACCTAAATTATTCTATTCTGTGCTATTTTCTCTTTAAAGATCTTGAGACACCCATACTAGAACATTTCTGGGTTTTCTGAAGGGTCTTGTATTGCTGGCCATAGGGATAATACTGAGCCTGACTTCGGATAAACCTGCTATTAAGCACAGATATTTGCCCATAATTGCATACATGTGTGGTATCTGCAGGAATTAAATCAAAATCTTTTGAATTCTGTGCCTTTATTACATATTCGCATAAATAATGTTTGTTTTCAATTTTGACCTTATCAAGGTCAAAATCTCTCTCTCCTTCATTACCAGCTGTTTCTTAATCAACACAATGTTTCTTTGGAATGAAACACATGAAAGAGTTTTATTGATTATTTTCTTAATGGAGAATGTTTCAATGGTAGGATATCACATCAAATATTCCTGACACGGAGTAGGAAGTGAAAAAAAAAGTTACTACTGGAGAACACATTCTTTATTATGAAGAGAATGGAATATCTTCTTAAGTAAATTAATTTTAGTCTTTAAATTCTGTGAACTGCAAGACAGCTAATTTAGAATTTTATATAGATGAGATTATGAGAGGTTTTAAAAGAAACAACCAATTATTTTAAATTTTATGTTCACTGGTGAAATGAAAAATGGCACACAGTAATTTAGTTTCATAAAAAAGAAATATTATTTTGATTCATGATGAAGTTATATTTCTAGACTTTTAAAAGAATGGGAATAAATTAATATCTATAAATATCCTTTTGGATTTAAAATACTGTTTTGAAGATATCAGAATGAATTATTTAGACTTCTGCTTTTTTTTTTTTCTGCCTCTATTCAATATAAACAATTCAGAAAAGTGAGAAATTAAAAATTTTAGTGTCATTAAGTCAGCACTTCTCAAACACTAACACACAAACCTTTTGACAGAAAGGATCATTGGGTTTAACTTTGATCAGCTCTAGCTCTCAAAAAAAAGACAACAGACTACAATCTCAGTTTCTTGAGCTTATCACTCACTTTTAGAGTTGCTCACTCTGTAGAAGACCTTCATTTTAGTAGTGCAGATCATGTATTTATGCAAAGGCTGGCATAAGTTAAAAGGCTGAATACATCTGCAGCACAGTTTTGTATGGATCCCTCACATTCATCTTGTATCTTTGGTTTAGAACCAGATACGGGTTTTATGGTCTGACCAGATCTGACCAGATATGGTCAGATATGGGTTTTATGGTTTACTGTATGTTGTTGTCTTTATAGCAGAGTTGTCACTTCTACCTACATAAAAGCTTCTCAGGCATATTAGTAGTGTTTTCCTCTGGCTAACTGTTTTTAATAAGTGTGTAAGCTATCATATTACCGATATATTTATGTGGGTGAAAAATAACTCTTACTAACGCATATCACTCTCTTATTTCATACTGTGGACAAGAGCACGGCCATATGATTCACTGATCAAGAATCACAGTGTTGCTTAATGTATAGCAAACACAAAAGTCTGGGGGATATTTCCCCTTGAAGTTCTGCAGGAGCACATACTAGCTGCAGCTTCAGGATTGGCACTGCAATAACACAGTGAAGCCTTAGCAATGTAGCTGATCAGTTCAGCACAGAGGTTCAGATATGATTCACCATAATTAATGCTTCACCAGAGACCTAATCTAAGGTGGCATTATCCTGGGGTTCATTTGAGAGCTTTTGGGAGTTTATTCCTTGCATCCAATCTAAGAATGTCATGCAAGATGTTTGCTTGGGAATAAAATTAATAGAAATGTCAATATTAAAATTTAGCTCCGTTTATATATATATCAACAGAAGAACATCAAAAGCCACTTCAGTAGAAAAAATAATGATGGAAAGGATATGATAAATGCAAAGCAGAATGCCTATGGCAGGTAAGATAGACAGGTACAATGGCTGAATACATAGAAATCAGTCCCTTACACAGTTTCACGTTCTGAGAATTACCATCCACCAGGATATATAGATTGAGGAAATTTTTGATTAAGTCTTGATCAGCCTCAATAACCACAAAGAGTTATTCCAAGAAGTCCATACTGAGCATAAGAGGCATGCGTTTTTTTTGTGAAAAATACCACAATCAACAAATGTTAATTGCTGCTTTTGAAAAATAAACAAAAATTTTCCTTTTTGACAAGCACAGAGGAGATAGAAGCCTTTGCATGCCACTGCCCAAACAACTAAGAAAGGAATTGGCAGCAAAAAGAAGAGCTCTGCATGTACCTTTAGGAGAACTGTGATGTTCCTAGAGTGTAATTTTTATAGAGGTTGCTATGATTTTCATTGTAGAAAACCATGTATTGCACACATGCATGTCTTTTAATCTTGCTACTCTGCATAGTAAATACTGTAATCAGTAGTTACCTACAATAATAATAATAATTACTATGCAGCTTTCATACTGTGGAGATGGCCAAGAATATTTATCAACATCAAGGCTGTCCTGCTCTTATCACTATAAACAGCAGTCTGTTTCTGCCCAAACACTGCAGAAATAGACAGACTTTGTCCAACAATGCTCCCATGGGATCAGTGATTTAGGTCAAATCCCAACCAAACACAATGCACAAAAGTGAGAGAATGCTGATGAATCCTAAAGCTTTTACAGACTGGAGTTATAATGAGATGTCAATTCAAAAGCTGGAGATGAAGAAGAGAAATTTTATTATTTAATTGGTATTAAAATGCATTGTAGTACAATATATATAAGCCTGTGACCATACACACATGTATATACATAGGTATCCTCATGTGCGTGCCCACAGGCACAGACAAGCAAAAAGCCATGCATGTCTAGACACGGTAAAACTTGCATTACAGACATTTTAAATTCTCCCTTTAAGAATATTAAACCTGAAAAAAATATAGCAGAAATAATTCTTATTTCTGAGTGTATATCGGTAACTGTAACTTTTCACTGTAGAACTACCCTCTGAAATTGTTTTGAAACAATATTACTGTAAAATTGGCCAAGAAAGAAAAATAGTCTGTTATTCCTACTAGAAGTGTCAGTATACTCATATCTGAAGTGGAAGTGCTGATTCTGTAGGTAAATATGGGTTTTCTGGCTACACTGTGGCTTCAAAAGATCAACGTCCTAACAGAAATGCTGGTAAAGCCTCAGTGCTAATCTTTATTTCTATAGACAGCTGCTAAATATAAACACACTCTACCGGCTATGAAACTCTAATCTAAAGCTGTTTATTGCCACACCAAAATAAGAAAACTAGAAAGAATTTGAAAGCAAACCTAAGCTTCACAGGGAGTGTCAAAGATTGGTGACATTTTGTTGGTCAGTCATTATTTATATGAATATGATATTTTGGAAAAAAAAGGAAGAATATTTAAAAATGCATAGGCATAACTTGAAATAGGAGTATTTCTAGAATCATGGAATTATTTTGGTTGGAAGAGACCTTTAATATCATCAAGTCCAACCGTTAATCCACCACTGCCAAGTCACCAATAAACCATG
>JAVSBS010013660.1:13610-33635 GCA_033124195.1 Coracias cyanogaster
CAGCTTTGAAACCCCTCCAGGGATGGGGACTCCACCACTGCCCTGCCCAGCCTGGCACAGCCCTTCACAACCCTTTCCACAAATAAATTTTTGCTCATGTCCAACCTAAACCTCCCCAAGTGCAACTTGAGGCTGTTTCCTCTTGTCCTATTGCTGGTTCCTTGGGAGAAGAGGCTGACCCCACCCGGCTCCAACCTCATTTCAGGGAGTTGTTGAGAGTGAGGAGGTCTCCCCTGAGCCTCCTTTCTCCAGGCTAAATTAAATGAGGCAGTTTCCAGCCTCGCAGAGGGACAGTGAGGGGAAGAAGCAAGTGGTAGAGAGCACAAGCCCTGGCAGACCTGAAGAGATGGCTGCACAGGGACCGAGCCATTCTGGACCCCAGACCTTGCAAACCTGACAGTCAAAGCCATTACCACATCAAGTAAATACATAAAAATGAATTCATTTACATGGCCTGCTTTACACATTGACATACTGCATGTACCATCACTGAAGGCTTTAATGCATTATTTCTACAGACAATTCTAATCTTTTTATTATTAGCTTTAACTCAGCACCGTTCCAGAAATGTCATTGTATTTCCCACTCTCACACAAAGTGCCCGGGGCCGCAGTTGAAAAAAATCTTATGAAAAGCCTCATATTCTGTTTCTAATCTGATGTGTTCCTGTCGCTGGAGCGTCTGCTGGATTCTCTGTGCCCATGTGCCTTTTCTGTTTGGATTTCAGCTCCTCCTTCCCTCCCCTTTGCAGTCCCAGCTTCTCTTCCGCAAGCACTTCACGTGAACAAAATCTGGTCCTGGCGCTGGGCAGGTCGATGCTGAGGACGCCCCAAGCACAGCTTTGGCTGATGGTTATGGTGCCTAACAATGAAATGGTTTTTTATGCTGAGGATAACGGTGTATTTGGCACTGTAGGATAAACCTTAGATGAAAAAAATCATTATTTATTTAATAGGAACATCAAAGAGTACCACTGGAGAAGGGGACTTCAAAGTTTCCCCAGAGTAATCAGATTCCTGCTATTATGTGATTTTTTTTTTCTCCTGACTCTATAATAGTGAGTAATAAAAGTGTAGTTATCAGAAACCATTGAAAGCATCACTAGATCGAGGTAAAAAATATGAGAGGGGGGAATTAAGTGTTTCCTTATAAGCTCGAAATCCAGTAAGCTACAGGGCTACCGGGAGCAGTATGACTGCAGCGTTTCTGACCTCCAGAAAGGCTTAATTTTGGGGAGGAGGAGGAGGAGAAGCACTGCTGAGAAAGCTCGTTGCTTCATTTCCTACAGGACTCGCCTGAATTAAATGCGTATTTAAATAAGCGGGAGCTCCGCGGTGGAAGTATCCTATGGCAGCATTGTGCATTGTGCTGGGGGGCACAGCAGCAGCAGTGAGGGCAGCCCCGGCCCCCAGCCCCGCACGTTCTCGCCAGAGAGTGCCGCAGAAAAGACATCCTTTGTGGCTCTGCCCTCACAGGCTTGTCTCAGTGGCTTTCTAAAGCCTCCGATGACTGACTGCGGAACAAGGACCCAGTTGATTAAGGAACCGCGCGGCTTGGCAGAAGAATGGGGTCCTTCAGTTGAAATTCAGGCTGGTTTCCGTTTTCTTAGTCCTTTCCATGGCTCGAAGAGAAATCCCTTGTGAGTTTTTAACCCTTTGCTCTGCCTGGCTGAGCCCTGGGAAGATGTGGGCCATGTGGGTCACCATGAGCTTTCTTCGTAGGCAGCACCTCACCGCTGGACAGACCCTGCAGCCTCCAGGAGCCTGAGTGCAGCAGAAGCAGCTTCACCAGGCAGGGCTTGTAGGAGAGGTGAGTCACAGAGTGACAGGGGTTGGAAGGGACCTCCAGAGATCATCTCATCCAACCCCCTGCTCCAGCAGGTCACCCAGAGCAGGGTGCCCAGGGTCATGTCCAGGTGGGTCTGGAATCTCTCCAGAGAAGGAGACTCCACAACCTCTCTGGGCAGCCTGGGCCAGGCTCTGCCACCCTCACACCAAACAAGTTTCTCCTCCTGTTCAGATGAAACCCCCCGGGTTCCAGTTTGTGCCCGTTGCCCCTTGTCCTGTTGCTGGGCACTACTGACAAAAGTCTGGCCCCATCCTCTTGCCCTCTGCCCTTTAGCTATTGATCAGCATTGATCAGATCCCCTCTGAGTCTTCTCTTCTCCAGCTCTACAGCCCCAGGGCTCTCAGCCTTTCCTCAGCACAGAGATGCTCCTGTCCCATTGGCATCTTCATAGTCCTCTGAAGGGTCCGCTCTCCTGATGGGCAGAAAGAAGGAATCATGGGGAAGGAGGATTCATCTAGCAAGTGAAGCACATATCTTCCAGCAGGGAGCATGAAGGTCCAGGTGATGCAGTCTGTGGCTGGAAGGAAAGTGTGGTGGTCTCTGCGAACCCCATGGGCAGGTGGAGAGTCCCCCACTGCGCGTGTGATGTTGGGTAAGCAGGCACTTGTGTTTGACACCAGTATACGCAGCTATTGCTCCAGCCCAGGCATGGTCATGGCCACAGAATTGCCAGGTTTTGACAACAGGTGTGGAAGGTTCCTTCATTCTGAAAGAAGAGGGTTAATTTTCCTCTTCTCACAATAGGTGCATTGTTTACATGCATGTGCACTGGGAAGGAAGAACAGTTTCTAAGTGGGTAGGGCAATGATCAAGGTCTCGCTGGACCTGGCTTCTTGTCCTGCAGCTGTCAAGGGCCTCCTCGGTGGCTTCCAGCAAATCACTTCACCTCCTCATGGCTCAGAGTAGCTATTGTGAAATAGAAATAAAGGTGTTGACCCTTGGTAAGTTCATACAGTGACTTCCATTAGCAGCGGGTAGGGGAGGTTACACCAGTACTCTTATTATGCATAAGGAGAACAATAGACAAATTTGGAACAAAACCAGATGAAGTAGAGGAGGAAATGGATGGAGCTTAGACTGGAAAATAATATTTTATAGCAATGACAGCAGGCAGGAAAAATAGTCAGGTGAGAGCATGTCCTGTTGACTAAGACTAACCAGTGCTGTCTCTGTATGTGAGGAGACGTGGCTGACCTCTTGGTGTCCATGTCTGATGTCCTCATGCGGGCTGATTTCTTGACAATAACACGTGTACTGCAAAGCTCTTCCCAGCCTTTGGTTTCACTGCTCGGTGCCCTCAGGCAGGGCTCCACAGTCATCTGTAGGCATCTGCAGCATGGCTCATGGTCTCAGCTCGCTGCTGGCTGCTCGTGCTGCCGCAGCTCCCCAGCCTGAGCTCACGAGCCCTGTGAGGGTTTGTGGTGGTGCCCACACAGGCATGTGGCTTCTGGCTGGTACCCAGCATGGCTGCAGCTTGCTTGAGCATGTCTACATAGGCCCTTTCAGGGCCTGGATGAGATCCCACTTGCCAAATGGCAACCATTTTAAAACCTGGCTGGTGAAGAGCGGTGACACCTCCAGAGGCAGCTTAAGTTGCATGCAGGTAGGCATCCAGGAGCTCCAGCCAGGACATCAACCTGCCAGGGATGGCCAGTGCTGTCACCAAGCTGACCGGGGGCTGTGTGCAGCTCAGGAATGTTTCAGAATGGGCTGGAGAGGGATCAGCGGGTTCAGGTTGGAGGTATCGCACTGAGTTGGGCTGTTCAGGAGAGCCATGCCTCATCTAACGGAGCAGGAGACAACTTATCCTTCCATAGCTCACCCAGAGTTGTTCCCTTTGACACTATTGACAGACCTTTCCCTTCATGCAGGATGTGCAGTGATCTGCATTCTTGGCTCAAGCAAGGTGTACTTCACTCTCTCCTCCACCTTGCACAGGTCTCCTGGCAGCACCATCACCACTGCTCAAGTCCTCCTGCACTGTTCCCCTAAGCCAGAGCTGAGGTAGAGTGAGAAGCCGGGAATCCTGCCCGCGGGGAATACCGAACCGGAGCAACAGGGAGTGATTCCGCCCCAAAGACCAGCTCAGGATTCCACCCTGGCAGAGCTGTGAGCAGGGACGGGCTGAGCCTGAAAGAGGGTGAGACATGGAGGTGATGGGTTTAGCTGAGCAGCACTAGGAACCAGGGAAATACTCCAAGGAGAGCCTTATCAGATTACTCCTCATAGGATGAAGAATTGTAAGACATGCAAAACATTATAACATTTATGGGTGTGATACCTGGGAGAGAAGGCAAGGGACTGCTCAAGGACTTTGTTAGCATATGGTGAATTAAGAAAGGAGGTTGCCTAAACTACAAAACCAAAGATGGTGCTTGGTGAGCTGTGCATGATCAGTCTAAAAATAGTTCAGAAACAATTCTGAACTTGCAGATTTGGACAAGTTATGTAAGTGATTTTCAGAAGACAAAAGAATATAATGGTATAACTGAAATGGCAGAATTTAGGTGTCCTGAGGTCTTGAATGTTCTCTATGTACTTGCCGTTTGCGTGAAAAACTTAGTGGATAAAAAGAGAATGTGTCTCTTGCCCTAGCAATAAACAAAATAAGCTTTTGTTCCTCGATGAAGTCTGATTCCAGAAATACATGCAATACTATAATACTATAATAGTACTTTAAAGTGATATCAGATACAAAGGTATATTTTCCTTTTTCCTGTATGCTATATTTTTTTTAAAGTCTATGGTTTGAGTGGCCCAAAGTATATGACTGAAAGCTTTTCAGATATGATAATCCACAGGCATGTTCCAGCCCTATACAGTGATGGATGTGCTGCAGAGTCCTTCCCACACAGAAAGGGCTCCTCCTTTTGGGATGTGCAAACCTGCAGGAACACAGAGCTTCAAAGAGTATTGATCTGTCTACAGGTGGCAAAGATGCTGTTAGTTTAATTATAAAATCAGTACTGGCACTTGTAGTGATTCCTAATTCTGTGAAGCAAGACTCTTACCTACTTTAGCATTAGGGCTGGTTAAATCAGGACAGAGAACTCAAGTGGGAGATTGAGTTGGCTCTAACTGTGCCAAAGGATGGGAGAGAAGGGCCAGCGCTTCACAGGGTGGTTCTCCACCAGAAGGATCAGGAGTCAGGAAGAGTAAAAAGGACGCTTATCCTCAATACAGTATGGTATTTTGGGGAGAATAATACTAATGATGAGAGCATCTAGAGCTGTCATAAGGACAAATTTTTGTGGACAAAACTCTAAGGCTGAGGGGCTGGACCAAGAAAGCCCTGTGATAACACCAGTGATAAATGTGATACCTTCCTGAACCTAGAAAGCCAAATAGAAAGCCTGGCAAGAGTAGTATTCTGTACAAGAGCTGTGGTATTTCTGTGGAGCACTGACTAACAAGCACATGATGTGCAGCTTGGAAGAGTGGGGGGAAATTGCTGGGACAGAAACCCGAGCGTTCAGAGAAATCAATCTCACTGTCATTAAAACAACCTCAGTTCACACATTTCTAGGAGAAAAGCTCAAGTGCCAGATTTCTAATGAAAAGGTAGCTGCGGTTAAACCACGAACAGCAAAGAGGCATGGTGAAGGTTTTCAAAAAGTGGCAACATATTGAGGACAATCTACATGGAATATGTTGGCTCCAACTGCAATATTGAGACAGCTGTTGAATTGCAGCCTGAAAAAGCGTAAAACATTAAGAATGGGTAACACAAGCTCCAATTCTGAAATACTCGTGTGACAAGCAGAAGAGAAACTCGTTAGGCAGCTGAAAATGTCACACAGCTAATTGCTTCATTTTGCTAGCTACCTTCTGCTACATGCACATCAAAACCCACTCCGTAAGATGAGGAATATTCAACTTTTGAGGAGCAAGTGGTAGACTCTGTGGCATCCGAGCACGTCCATGCTCCAAACTCCTGCTGTCTGGCACTGCAGTTGAGAAGTGCCACAATTCCCATTTTGCAGAGAGGGAGGTGGATCAAAACAAAGTGATTTTTCTGAAGGTTGCACTGAGAGTTTGTTGGCAGGCCAAGGGCTGAATCCAAGTCCCCAGAGAACTGGCTAAATCTTTAGCCACTGGAATATCTTTTTTTTTTTTCTGAGTTCTGAAATGGGTCATTGTTGATAATCCAGAATTGTTATTCTTTGCTCCTTTGACAGATTTAAGGGCTTTCACATGCCACCTCCTTGTTCTCTTGTGCATTTGGTTGGAGCATGCACTGCATATTTGGGTGAAGGCCAAGTGTGCCTCAGTTCCTCATCTGCTCTTTTTATGTTGCAAGTTATCTCGATCCCACCTCTGCATTGTCTTTCCTAAGTGCATCTCTAATCTTGAGCAGCTTTTAGCAAACAGAGATACCAATGTCACAAGGGGTGACTGCAACAGTAGTGCTCCAAACAGCCTCCGCTAGCGCATCCATGGAAAACTTGAGTAGCCCTAGGAACAGATCACTAGGTGTTTGAGATTATTCTCAAGAACCTTCGCTAAGTATTCTCCAGGAATAGGGAGACAGCTGTTAACACTCCAGAAATACCAAGTGAAGGTTTGAATGCCAATCCAGAAAAGGAGCTGAAAATATTGTAGGTGATTTATCAAGGCCATATTGGAGAAGTGTGAATAGAGATGGTGCTGTCATGATGTATTTCACTGTGCCTGATATTGAGGTGACTGCTTAGAGATTTCCAGTTAGATGCAGCAAAATTGATGGTAATTGCCAGTGTTGAGGGAGTCTGTGCTAAATGGGTACCAAAAGGCAAAATGTGAGGAGCCTGAGGACAAGGGAGCTTGTTGATGACAATGGAACGTGGGTGGTTGGGTTTGTGGTTGGGGTTTTTTGGGTTTTTTTTCTTTAAATGTTCTGACAAGAGATTATTATAAAGAGGTATGAGGAAAATGGCATTTTATCACCATCCCACTTGCCATCAGTGGCAGTTCTCCCCCTCCCTACCTCCAGAAATCCAGGGATGGAGAGAGGACAGAGGTCTGGGAGCGCTGTGTTCTGAATTGCAGCGTGGGTGGTGGGGACTGCGGGAAGAGCATCTGCTGCTTTTGTTTCCCCCACTTCATCACTGCTGCTTTCAGAGGCAGCTGGGAGGGAGCCAGGGATACAAAGGCAGTAACTTAATCCCAATAATAGGCATGGGGAATAAAATAGAAAAGGATACTTGGCAAGAGGGTTGTGCAAAAGAAGAAATGGTGTAACCTGCGGTGTGATCGCACCTGAGGCGTGCGGCGTGAACTGCCGAATGCCGTGTTTAGGAAGAGTGGACGCAAAGCCAAAGGAGCTGCTGGCACTGCTGGAGAGATGTGTGAGCTCGGCTCTGTCTACGCTACTTGGAACAGGCTTCTCATTTCTGCTGCTTTATCATCTGCGCTGCTTTGACAGTAACTTAATAAAAGTAGGAGCCAACTGCTCTGAGGGATCTGTCCCCAGCCTGGGTGTTCAGGCCAAGCCCACCTTGGTGCCTAGCTGGCTGTGTCCATGCACAGATGCCACTTCTGTGTGCACAGTGGCTACGCCAGTGCCAGGAGACAGGGCACGCACAGTTTGTGCATAAGCTAACAGATGATGTGAAAGTATCATGGTTATTACCAGAGAGGCAATTCACCTTGGGTCTGTCTAATAACAGCGGTCCAGAATGAGTCAATCCTAAGAGCTGCAAAAAGAGACCTGCAGTAGTTTGTGCTCACATGTTCCATTCATTCTGAATGCAGCATATGGATACTAAGCTCCGATTCTCTGCCTTTGATCCTCAGGGAACTGTTTACTCCTATGCAAACTGGGCCCTGCATGCTGCTGAACTGGCATTCCCTCATCCTGTGTTGCTCTGCCAGTGTGAACAAGCCACCTCTGAAAGGTGAGGGAGCACTGGGGGGATCAGTGGCTGCCTGACAGCAGTTCTACACGTGTGTGAAAGGCTGGGTCAGACCCGCTGTGCCTGACTGAAATGCTCAGGCTTAGTAAAAATATCTTTGCTTGGCCTCAGAGAGGAAATCTCAGCCCGTTGACAGCTCCCTGCTCTCGGTGACAGTGAACACTGAGTACAAATGATGTAATATTAGATTGCTCAACACCTGACATGGAAAAAAAGCTTACAGAAATGGCGTACCTGAAGATTTATTGAGATAAGCTGCGGCAAGCTACCAGGAGCTCTTCTGTGAGAGAAATGACCACCCTGAGGGAGCAGAGCTCAGAGCACCTCTGAGGACTGGGCTGGCCACAGCTGACAGTGAGAAATGATTTCTCTGGAAGCCAGGGGAGTTTGAAGTGCTCTTGGAAGAAATGGATGGATATGAGAGGCTGGTGCTTTGAGCTGCCTCAAAGGTCCTTTGAGCCTAATTCCTGGCCTTTCTCTTCCACGTTACTAAAACTAATTTTGGTTTGATATATGCCATTCATTCAAACGATTGTTCAGCCTGAACAAATACCAGTCACAGAGGGCAGGAATAAAGGCACTGGGCGAGATCTCTACCTTTGGACTCATGTTATGAACCAAGTGGGAAGCTCCTAAGCAAAGCTGAAGTTGCTTTATGCAGCTCATTGCCATCTGGGTTACCTTCCTGGACCTTCCTGATAAGAGGCAAATTTGCCAAAAATAGCTTCCTCTGATACCGCAGGGCATGAGAACTGATAACGTAGCGCCAGTGCTAACGTGTACGTCTTCTGCTGCTTTTTGCCCCTTCCCTCCTGGGGCATAATTAGAAGAACCCTCTATGAAGGGGCTTAACTGCAGTCATTTGAAGCTGGGTGGGTGTTTTACATGGTCCTCCATGACTTCTGAACCACACAGCACACCAAATGAATTGTAGATATTGGCTGCTTCAAAGTATTGTGACTAGAGGGAGGTACATCCACATTTTGCTACAGAAAATACAGTTGTTGATGTCAACCATCCAGGAACTTGTGAAGTTAGAAACCCTAATCCATGTATTTACGATCTTTGAGTAACAAAGTCTGGAGAGATGCTGAAACAAGCCAGCGTTTCTGCAGTGATCCTTTCTCCTCGAGCACTGATAGCTTTCCCAAGTGCTGTCATCCCATGGGGAGGCACTGGGGCTACTGCATCCATCATTTCTGAAGCGTTGTCAAGCCTGGTGGGGCAAAGCAAGCCTGAGCCGGGGACGCTGCTGCCAGTGTGTGAGCTTTCTGATTTCAGAGCTTCTCCACTGGGCCCAAATGGTACGACTGGAAAACAAAGCTGCAAAACCCTAACTGACAAAAGGGGATGGAGGCAAGCCAGGACTGGAACAAAACAAACGCTGCAAATGAAATATAGATCATCTCAGCCCAGTTAAAATAAATAAAAAAAAAAAGGATTCTTGTGCAGCCAAGGGAAGTCTATGGGCACAGAGCGGGCTTGGACATTGATTTACATCCCCTCTCGTGACACTGAAACACAGCGGGGAGGGCAGAGCTGCCTGCCCAGCACAAAAAAAGAAAGAGTCATGTTTGTTTTCCCTTTGGAAGGAGGTGACATGAGACAACCTCAGGTTCACTGTGTCCTGTCTTGGTTAAGGAGTAGCTTTGATCTCTGGTCTGCTAGGCTATGTCTGTTTGTGGTGAGAAGGTGCTGACCCAAGGAAGAGAAGCTTTGGTGCGGTGCTGAGGTTTTCTCAGGGCAGCCCATGAGCCCACCAGCTTACATGTGGTTTCAAAACGCAGACAGTGGATAAAGCTTGGAGATAGAAACCTATGCCCAAGCACTGTTATGATAGCTGTGGAAATGGCAGGCACTGTCTGCAGAGCCACAGCAAGCCAGATCACTGTGACAACATCCTGTGTTCAGGAAGGGGCACTCATGGTGCTTGGGCACCAGCCAGAGTCCAGAGTTGGGAGGGAAATGTGCTCCACCAGACCTGTTCAGACCACAAGATTAATAGAATCATAGAATGGTTTGGGTTGGAAGGGACCTTTAAAGGTCATTGAGTCCAAACTCCCTGCAGTGAGCAGGGATATCTGCAACTAGAGCAGGTTGCTCAGAGCCCTGGCCAACCTCCCCTGCAATGGTTCCAGGGATGGGACAACAACCACCTCTCTGGGCAACCTGGGCCAGAAGTAACTGAAGCGGATGGGAAGCTGTGGTGGAGGTTAACCACAGGGCAGGAGCATGGGCTGCATATGCCTGCAATGCCCACGGGCCACGGGAATGGCCATGCTGATGTCTGGGAAGCAGCTCAGCAACCTGTCTGTCCCCGCTTCCCTGTATTTTTCCTTATGGTATCATTCCCTGCAAGCACTGACCAGAGCAGACGCAGCTTATTTAAGCTTCAGTCAGGGCTTACTTAAGTTTGGCTACAATAGTATCTAAACTGCTTGTCACAGAAAGGGTCTCGAGCATTATTTTTGCTCTCTTAACCTTACTGGTTTTCTTTTTTTTTTTGAACAGTGTCTGTCTCCCATAGTGCTACTAGGTTTTGCCTTTTAATTAGAAAAAACCCAACAAAACCCAATTAATGTCATATATGCTTTTACATATATTCACCATGTGTTGAAAATACATGAAATATTTTCTATAGTTCTATAGTTCTATTTTAGTCCTAAGGCAGAGTAGCAACTAAATCTCAAGAATTATATTTGTCCTCACCTTTTTTTTTTTTCCCTTGTTGCATCCTGTCAGGCAGTCCCCCAAAGCTGACTGCTCTTGCACCTCAGAAAATTGAGACATTAATTCACAAACCAGCCTGGTGTTATTAAAAACAAACCCCACCCTTTTGCGAAAGAATGGGGTTGAACCATGAACCATTCACTTGACTTCTGCCTTCAGAAACCGAAACTGCAAAACCTTCAGCAACTATGACTTAACTAATTCTCAGCCCAACCTCCAGCTCTGAGAAGGGGACAGGGGAAAGGACCTTTCCTATCATCTCTCAAATGATCGTAATGTGCCTTAATTCTCAAAGCTCTGAACCAGTCAATCCTGTCTTTATTGTTGTTGCAGCACAAAGAGACTCAAGGGGATGTCTGGACTAAACTATAGGCAACAGAAGTTAAATCAAATCTCTCCTACCATGCAGAGAGGACATTAGTCCTGGAGGAAGCTGGTGCTGGACTGCAGAAGGGAGAGGGCAAACCCCAAGACACTGAGACATCAACCACACCAAACAGAGGCGGTGGGTGGAAAAAAATAGGGAAAATAGAAAAAAGGATGCTTATTTATACGGTGATAGGCACTTTCTAGATTTTTATATTTTTACATATATAAAAATATATATTAGAAATACATGTAAAACTTGGCCTTAAGCAGTGCTGAATGTTTAATTGCTAAACCCTGAAGACCTGGAGAGGTCATGAAAAGCATGAGAGAACCTGAACATCATTAGCATGTCCAGTGTAGGTGCAGGCAGGAAAATAAAGAGACCAGAAGGAAAGTCTAAAATATCTTGCTAAGAAACAACAGGGACTTCAACGCAAGATCTGAAGCATGTTAATTAGTTGAGAGGCATGAAACCTTTACTTTTGGCCGGAGACTGCCTGATCTGCCATATTCCACGTCATTTTGGCAAAAAAAAAGCAAGGAAAGATTTCCTGTGAGTATGACTCCAGCTTGCGAACTTTGTTTTGGGAAAGGGCCAGCTGCCGGGAGATGCTGGGGCTTAGCTACGGTGTCAGCTCTGGCTGACGTGTGATGAGGGAATTGCGTCCCGGCAGAAAGCTGAGAGGCTCGATTTTTGGGGGATAAATCTTGTGCTTACCCTGCTGTGCACCTTGGAGAAGCCTGGTTAGTTCAGGCAGGAGAAGGGTACATTTGTACCTTGGCTGCCTGCTGCTGGCTTTCCTTCCTGCTGGAATGGCAAGTGATTACAGGCTGCAGCTGCTAATTATTTCAGATGATGGTTTGAACCTTTGGGGATTCAAAGCCATTGCATTTCTCCCCTGGACTCTGTACTTTAGATATGTACTCCTGACTGAGCAGGCCAATAACAAGCTCTCTTGGGCAGGCTTAGCAGCAGCTAAGCAGGTCAAAATCAAACCTTGCTCATCTTTGCAGGCCTCAGAAAGAGAACAGTAATCTCCATTGATTTAATATTCTTGGGCTGAACACAGAATTTCTCTTTAGACCTCATCCTCAGAGGATACAAAATACCTGTTAGCCCCAAAAGTGACTGAAAAACAACAAAACCCAAACCAAAACAAAACTCTAAAGCCTTAATCTGTAAATCTCTAGGGAGAATATTAGCTTTTTATTGTTTCCCTATCAATAGAACACAGGAAATTGCCCTAACTGCCCCACCACTACAACTTCCTGTTATTTACCACGAGAAATGTCCCTTTCTAGGCTCTTTGGTTTGCTCCTGCAAACAGATAATGCAAACATAGCCCCGAATTCAGCATACGGCCCAGAACAAGTCCAAATCCTCCTGAGCCAAACGCAAGGTGCCTTCATCTGATGCTGTTCCAGAGCATGAGCTGACCACTCTTGGAGAAGGCAATGCACGGTATTGTATTATGAGCTGAGAGCATGAAAACACCCAGGTAGTCTCGCAAAAATTTTTAAATTTTCAGATAAAAGAAGCCCTAAACCGTTGAACAGAAGCTTCCAGTTTGAAATCATTGTGGTTGATTTTATTTTTTATTAATATTCCCTATAACCACATTTCTTTATTTTTCAGTTTGAAAGAACTGAGGAAACTAAAAGCTAAAAAAACTTATCTTGGGCAGGCTTCCACAAGAATGTGTCAGTAAGAAAGAAACCTACATCTGGTAACCAAAATGCCCTGAGCTGTTATCGTTAAGTTATCTTGAATAAATTATGTATTGCGTATTTCCTGAAGAGCATGACCAAAAACTCCTTGAGACCACAGATCTCCCAGTAGGTAATGGCTAAAAGCCCAGCTAATATTTTATACCTCTTTTTGGTTCATAGCCAAAAGGATTTGTCTGTTTGTTTTTACTCATTCCTTACTCATGAAAAAAACCCCAAACCAACAGTGAACTTAATGGAGATTGCAATAGAAAATTCATTTTTTGTTTGTTAGAGAGCACTTCCTCCAGACTTCAGAGAAATAGTTTCCCAGCTTTAAAGACCCGGACTCATGTGGCTCAGATTTGAAATTTAGTAATGAATTTCCTCTACTGGGGACACTCTGAATTTCTTCAGGGCAGTGAGTCATTCTGGTGGTGGAACCAAACTCAACTTACTTCTGATGAATAGCAAAACAACAGCAAAAGCTTCCCAAATTTGAAAATATCACTGGAAAATAAAAAAAGCACAATTTTCTTCAGCTATTATGGCTGTCCTTATTTGAATCACAGGGGAAAATGCTTTGTTAATGGCTTTCTTCTTCTACTCTTCATTGGCAACAAACCAAACCAAACCAAATTGCTTTCTTTGTTCTTTTTCCTTTAGGCACTGCTTTTCCATCTGGTTTTAGAAGAAGCCGAAGAAGAAGAAGTGGGTTAGCAATTATGTTGAAATACTGGAGATTTGGGGTCATTTCTGCAGACTTCCTGAATAGCCACACACTGACCACTTTACCTCCACCACTGTTCTGTAAAATGGGAATAATTCCCCTTCTCCTCACAAGGCTGCTGCTAGAAAATTATTTATTGCTGCACGGCACCCAGCTACCACGGGAATATTCAAGGTATATATAGTTTGTATTTTTCCTTACAAGCGTGTACTGCATAGAGTTTAAGCTAATAGGTCCCGACGATGATTCATGAGGATACGATGATTCATAACAGGAACAAATTTGAATAGATTTAAATATGTACAAGTAAAAGAAGGATGTACAGCCTCCCAGCACTCTTTGAAATATAAATGTGAGAATTCCTTTAGGTATAATGCTGGAAGCCTTCACGTCAGACCATGCTGGCAGGTGTCAGGCAGAAGGAGCCAGCCAGGAGTGATTTATTCGGCTTTCTGCCGGCAGACCCCACAGGCTGTAGCCCTGCATTATTCTGAACCATGGGACAGGCAATGGGATGCACTCCACTAATTCCACCTTCTGCTTTTAAGCCCAAGCAGAAGGTTTATTCTTGGGTTCTCTGGACCTGTGGGGTTTGGGGGTTTTTTTTGGTCTGCTTTTCTACACCAGCTTCTCTGAGTTCGATTTTCATTTTATTCCTCATTTTATTCCCCTCCTTAGAGTATTATTTACAGCTGAGTAGCAAAATGTTATAGGCTGAGCAGACAGGGCACTATATATAGCAAGAGCAGGGCAGTTCCCTGCTCTAATCATCTCCTTCTGCTTTTATGTAGATGATAAATGATGGCCCACAGTGGGGATTGCCACTCATCTCTAGGAAATGCACGTCAAAGGAGCACCAGCGCTGCATCCTGCCCGCACCAAGGGAAGGTAACTGGGGCTCCACACAGCAGTCCTGATTCTTCCTTGTGCTGAGGAGCCACAGGTGAGGTCTTCTGTCCTTCAGATGAGCACTGAGAGCCTGTGTTTTAGAGTAGGGTATTCAAGATGGCAAATGGTAGCATTCCCAGCCTGGAGTAACTGGCAAATTTAAGCCAAAAAACCCAAAAAGTGGCATTCATTCACCTCTTCCCCCTCTCTGACCCTGTTGTCAACATACGCCTCGCTTGGCCTTGGCAACCAGACCATGCCTTGGCCAGTGCCTTGGCCAGCCTCGAGGCTGACATTTGCTTTGTTTGGGCTTCAGGCTCATTCCTTGGTTTGCCTCCCTGAGCCAGCCAACTTCCCTGGGCCTCCTTCCCTCTGCCTGGCCTGCTTCACCGCCTTCTCCCAGGTCTACAGCTGTTCTGCTGCCTGCTCTTTTTACAGCTGTCCAAGTGAGCAGAAACAGTTGAACTGACTCTAAAACTTCAGCCAGCGCTGGTCACTTGGGTCCTACAACCTAAATGCAGCGTGCAAAAGCTTAAGCAGCAGCTTCATTGATGGGGCTTAGCCCCAAATCCAAGGCAATCTGGAAGCAGCTTGCTGCCTTCTCTTAATATTAGCATCAGATGAAGACATGGGGCTGAAGGAGCTGGGAGCTGTGTGCATACCTGGTTAGAGAAAGTTTGCAATCTAGAGGTTTTATAATTTCATTGAAAACCATCGGAGAGTTTAGTGCAGCAGTTCTGCTTTTACCTGTGGAGAGCTCCAGGTTAAAGCCCAGTGCCATGAAGTGACCAAGGTACCGCAATGCAAAGAGGCAGGGGAGATGCTGAGGACAAGGCTGACAGTTAAATTTTCCACCCAGCCTAAAGGTGGTTCATGTATTTTATCCGCTGGCTGATTAATGCAAGGTACAAAAGCATTCTGCCTTGGCAGCAGGGAGGGGAACTGCAGGCTCCACCCTGCCAAAGGATGACTGAAATGTGAAGCTATGGTGTGGTGCTCTCCCCTTCTTTCTGCCTGATCAAATGCTGTCTTAATTCTTTAATGCACAGTCGAAGGCACCAGCTTAAGAGCTGAAGGGCTCTCCCTTGCTCCACTCCAACAGGGTGGCTAGAGACCTCTCCTGGGAACACCAGCAACTCTCCTGCCTTTTGTGGGTTTAAATCATGCTCCCCATGTTCTAAGTGGCCACCAAACTCCTGAGGTATGGGATGAAGGGATCATTGTCCTCTTCCCAGCTGTGTGCTCTGGCACAGCACCAGGTACCGCAGCCTCTTGTACCCAGGCCAGTTGGGTCACCCAGTGAGCCACACACCAATCTGGTTGTCCAGGACCTGTGGGCAAGAGCAAAAGTGCAGGTTCAATCACCCAAGGGATATTAGCTCTTCATGGTCCACCACTGGATTTCAACATGCTTTAGTAAGCCACCCTTCAGTAACAATTGTCTTACACTCAACTGCATAAAATACAGAAGAATCTCGTGGCCTTTCAAAATAAGATAAAATCTGGGCATGCTGTTCAGCAAAGCATTTCAGAGTTGCTCCTCCTGAGGTGCTGATACACATCTGCTGTGTTGTTTCCATTACAGGCTTGCTATGGCCAAAGTCACTGACTCTAGTCTAGTTAAATCCCTTTGGATGAATATGGTGAAAGCCAATTAATCACAGAATCCCAAGACGGTAGGAGGTGGAAGGAACCTCTGGAGATCATCTTGTCCAACTCTCCACTAAAGCAGGGTCACCCAGAGCAGGGTGCCCAGGATCGTGTCCAGGTGCGTTTGGAATCTCTCCAGAGAAGGAGACTCCACAACCTCTCTGGGCAGCCTGGGCCAGGCTCTCTCACTCTCACAGGAAATAAGCTTTTCCTCCTGCTCATATGGAACCTCTTGGGCTCCAGTTGGTGCCTGTTACCCCTTGTCCTGTCGCTGGGCACGACTGACAAGAGTCTGGCCCCATGCTCTTGCCCTCCACCCTTTAGCTATTGATCAGCATTAATAAGATCCCCTCTGAGTCTTCTCTCCTCCAGCTCAACAGCCCCAGGGCTCTCAGCCTTTCCTCATCAAGGAGATGCTCCAGTCCCTGCATCATCTTTGTAGCCCTAAATAAACAAGCAAGCTATTAACTGGAAGTGTCCCCCTACTCCTGCCACCAATAAAAGCAGGGTCAAACCAAGTACAAACTTTTTAATCCTCAATCCAGAGCTCGCCAAAAAGATTTAGGGCCAAATATTCCTCTTTCTTACACCAGTGTAAATTTAAGGAAATTTCCTCCACATTAATGTACCATCAGGTGCTGGATTTTGCCTCAGATCTCATTATTTGTTGGGCTTTTATTTATATTCAGCCACTGTGTGTATAGACACATACAAAGCAGTATTTTTTTTGCCAGCAATGAGAAGAGAGCGGGGTTTGCTACATAAATCAATATTTCTCAGTCAATATGTTGCAACCCCTGAAAGGGTTATAAAAACCATCTGGGGGCTTGTAAAGCACTGAAAATTTTATGACAATCTAAAGCAAAGAAAATGTCCTTTCTTCCACTCTCCACAGAGCAGCACCATTCTCTTGGCAACCTGTCA
The DNA here is from genome assembly GCA_033124195.1 of Coracias cyanogaster. NCBI lineage: Eukaryota > Metazoa > Chordata > Aves > Coraciiformes > Coraciidae > Coracias > Coracias cyanogaster. The sequence goes on from JAVSBS010013660.1 coordinate 30,351, forward strand.
AAACCACGCATGGAACAATAAATTTTATGGGCTTATTGCTTTTACCATAGTGTTGTGTTTTGTTTTTTTTTACTTGGGCTTTATAAAAGCCCTGTATGGGAATGGTGAAGTTTCTTTTACTTTCATACAGGATTTCCCATCTGAACTGCTTGAGAAATGGTGCTCTAAAAATTTTGGCTTCCAAAGGCGGTTGTTTTCCATACAGGCCTCCACCTTAGTCTTCTCCTAAGATGCTTGTGAAGACTGTAGCCTATTTTGTCAAGTTAGGCTTGTTTGTGTTGGAGCCAGTTTTTCTATTTCACTGTGACTTTCTGCCTGTCAGCTTCCTCTTGAAGCCTAAATCATACCAGGAAACACCAACATTTCCCTCTGTGGGAAGATATGTTTTGCTTCAAGTGGAAAAAAAGGATGAGATTTCCTGGATCCTCATTAGCGACTTGGTGTATGGTTTAAAATCTGCCCTTCCTAAGGTGAGACACCATCTGAAGAACCTCTATGCTTTTAAGTGTAACCTCACAGCACACACCACTTGTCAGTGAGTTTTGCTTTCATGTGCGCATCTTTAATCTCTGTGCATAGGTACTTCTCTGTGAAATTAATTCCAGTAGCAACCTAGCTTATGCCACATTACACCCATCCGAAGGAATCTCCACCAGATCTCGCAGTGCCTCCTGCAGCTGAGCTTCTCCAGCAGTTCCAGCTACTCTAGCTCCTGGAGGCCCGGCGCTTGGCTGCTTTGGTGTTCCAGTGGCTCCCACATTCATCAGGCCCCTCAGAAAGCTCCTTCAGAGAATAAATTCATTTTAAAAAGCTCAGTGTTGGGGTTTACCCCTGCCAGGATGAGGTGGGTCACACAAGGGCCTGGCAAGCAGAGCTTGTGAAGCTCTGAGACCCTGAACCAAAGTGGGTAGGGTGGGCCAATCTCAGCCAGTTTCACCCTGAAGTCTTGACTTTAAGTAATTTTGCCTGAAGCTTGAATTTCCACAAATGAGTCCTTTGCTGATGCTAAGTGCTTTGTAGGTGTGATGCCTCACTCTTTCCAAGAAGTGTGACTAGTTAACTGTTTAATGGACACATTAAAGAGTTGATTGCTTCAACCAGTTGCTAATGAGAAGGATGATTTCTTGCCTAGGTGAGAGGTGGTTGCCCACAGCTACTTCAGGTTCCAGAGGTGGTCAACGTGGCAACAAGAAAAGGGAGGAGCAGCATTGCCTTCTGGCTGCAGCTCCTCAGATCCAGTTTCACTGGACTGGATCTGTGCTGTCCAAACTGGGTGTAATCAAAACCAAGCCTATTTTACGGTAATTTGTTTGGAACGTAACCTCCCTTATCCCCGTCCTCTTTCTATTGAAGATAGACTACAAAGTTTGTACCTGCACAGGCTGAACTTTTAGGGGCTTGGCTGTTGGTTACTGGCCTAGAACCAGTATTCTTACCCCAAGATCTGGGTGCAGCTGCCTAGTCATGGTCTAGCTAATTTTCATAAACTAGATTGTACCAAAAGGCTCATAAAACCACTCAACAGCATTTTTCCATGTGGTTTTCATGATGTTAAGCACTTGGGCAGGAGATCTAACATGGTCTACATAGCTTTCTGTCTTCATCCATGAGAGAAAATGGATACTCAAAGGCTGTCCCTGCTAATATGAAAAATCATACAAAAGGTGGGTTTTGTTGTTGTTTTTAATTCATCTTTATTCTCAATGCAGAAATGGACCTGAATTTGTAGAAATGAAGGCATGAAACATTTTGGGAAGAGAAGACGACAACTGCAAAATCAAGCTAGTTAGTAAGCAGCCCAAGAAATGTCCACCTCAGCTGGCAACTGCCCATGAAGAAACCATTCCTCGACAGCCAAACCTGCTGGTGCCAGCACCTTGGCTCAGCCAAATTGCGCTTGCCCTGGTTAAGGCCGAGCTCCTCACCTCCACACCATGACGTGCAACCTCCCTCATCCTGCCTGCTAGCATTTCACTCTTGCCCAGGCACAGAGAGTCTCCAGAGAGCCCACCTCGATGGACACAAGACTTAAAGACCAACAGTGGCCACCACCACTGCTGCTCCAGCTCAAGTTAGGAGGTAGATTGATTTTTCTTTTATCCAGGAGTTCAAACTCCTGAGGGAAGAAATGTGGTCTATTGCATACTTGTACTATTTCTTCAAAGCTGGACTGCACCACGCATAAGAAATTTTCTGGAAAACAGGCACAGAAAGGATGACTTAACAAGGCAGCGTTGTCCTCTGCCAGACCAACGCTCTGCCTGTTTCTCTGAGGCTGTCAGTGGTGCTGCCTTGGTCTGAATAGCAGCAGTTCCCTCTTGTGCTTTGTCAGCCAAGGAGACTGGCACAGTCATCGGCGGGAAGATTCACATATTTTCCCGGGATTACTCTTCTGTCCTGTCACGTTGCCGTGCCCATGCCCATGCTGTTACACCTCTCTCAGATCCCTCCCTTACACAGCTTGGGAGGACTAAAACCCAGCGCCATACATGGGACCAAGGTCCTGGCCCATTGGCACGTCTCTTTGTCCCCACTGCTGGGACCTCTAGCATGCAAGGAGGCCAGGGTGGTGAGAAGAGGTGTCCTTTTGGCCAAAATCATAAATCATAGGATGGATTGGGTTGGAAGGGACCTTTAGAAGTCGCCTAGTCCAACTCCCCTGCACTGAGCAGGGACAACTAGAGCAGGTTGCTCAGAGTTCCAGGGATGGGGCAGCAACCACCTCTCTGGGCAACCTAGGCCAGGCTCTCACCACCCTCAGCATCAAAAATTTCTTTTCTTCTCTTCAGTCTAAATCTCCCTCTTTTAGTTTCAAACCATCACCCCTTGTCTTGTCAGAACAGACCCTGCTAAAAAGTGTCTCCATCTTTCTGACAGACCCCTTGAAGTTCTGAAAGGCCACCAGAAGGTCTCCCTGGAGCCTTCTCTTCTCCAGGCTGAAGAAGACCAACTGTCCCAGCATGGCCTCCCAGCAGAGGAGTTCCACCCTCAAATCATTGCTGGGACACTCTCTGGAGGTCCATGTCTTTAATCTTCCCCTGGCCCACAGCACCCCTGCCAGGCAGGAGCCTCATGGTGTGGGGGCCGCTGCACTCTTTGGCCTCGGTGGTTCCCCTCTGTTTGCTCAGCGGTCCGGCCGGGCTGGGCCTCGCCCCCTGTGGGCACCACCACTGCACTGCCCTTTCTGCCCGCCACTGCCGGTGCCAGGGGAGGGGCAAGGGGCCGCAGCCGCGCCATGAGGCACGGCCGGCGTGTGGGCACAGGGCGGGCAGGCCGGGCCGCTCC
>JAVSBS010013663.1:2534-103315 GCA_033124195.1 Coracias cyanogaster
CCCTTCAAAAATCAATTGCTTATTCAAAGTTCATAGAATTAAGAAGAAGAAAGGTTTTCAGGATGAAAATCTAAATTACGAATTGAAAATACTTTCTGTAGTACAACATTAAGACTTCTTTAGAGCACATCAATGCTTCAGGCTGGAGAGATTATAGCTTCAGTAGAACTAGTCAAGCTTTCTTCAAACTTCAGGTACCAATATAGACCAATGCAGGCTGTAAAACCATCCAAGAAAATACATAAAGACTCTAAAAGATAACTCATAGTGAAAAATCAGTTCAACTGTACCTCAACTACTAGTAATACCTGAACTAGCTGTTTTAAAGCTAGGTTGACCACATCTAAATGAACTGTAGTCACACCAAAAAAAAACAAAAAAAAAGCAGAGGCCTGCAAACACCAGAGTAGCCTAGGCAGCTAGGTGAGGTCTATTAGTAGCTGAAAATTAAATGCACATGTATGTAGGCCCTTGCAGAATCAAAGCCTTCAGTTTGCCACCCAGGAACAACAGTAATAAACACTTCACACTGTTTAATAAATGTTGTTCCTGAAAATTTACTAACTAAATACTTGATTAAACAATATTTGTCACTAGTAGACAGTAGGGATATGCAAGGTAACCTTTCAAAAACGCAACAGGAGAAGACCTTCACACCACTTCAGTCTGAATCTAGACAAGGCTGTTCAGTAAATATATAATCAGAAATAAACTTTTGCAGGATGTTTAAAGTTAGAATATTCAAAAACTTAGAAGACATTTAAGAGGTGAGAAGGTGAAATACACAAAGAATGTCCTTCTGAACATAAGAAAAGTATTTCCAGCATGCTACACACAATATATAGGGCCAAACAAGCAATTCCTCATCTGCATTGCTTTTTGGCCCTTTCCATCCTTCAAAAGTTTAGAAATGCAAGCCTGAACTTTCTGTATATGTCCTTTTGAGATCTAAAACCACATTCTACATCTTCCTCCCAACACACTGCCTTCCAGAAAACTGTTCTGGTTCTTTAAGAAAATGATAACAATAAGTTAACTTTATTGTAGTTGTAGTAACACTAAAAGAAAGACATTAACCACAGTAAGAAACAAAGCAAAAAACCTGAACTCAATTTTTTTTTTTTCTTTTTTGGACATATTTTTTGCTCCTTCATGTTCCTTCTCTTTATCTTAGGTATAGTTCTTACCTCTGCTGCAATACTATTAAAGCCAAAGAAACAGCGTTGAATTAAGCTAAAGAAACACGCTCAGTGAATTCAAGGCATGCAACATGAGCACATACACTTTCTTTTGCCTGTGGTCTTTCTGAAGACTTTGTATGCTAGATATAAAAATGAAATTCATAGTGGCAGGAAGGCAAATCTATATTTATTACCAAAAGACAGTTGGCTTGCACTTAGCAAATGTACTATTTGATATAAAGGCTCAAACTTTCAAAATACAACACGGCTCAAGTGCATTTGATTCTTGTGATTAGCCTATAAATGCTGTCCATCAGATCACACAAAGGGTAAAACAGCTATAAAGAGGTCCAGGTATTTAGAGGATCCAGAATACAAATGAATAGTAACCAGTTTAAGTAAATATGAGATAGACAATATCAGATCCTTCAAATGTTGTGTGGTTTTGTGAGAAAAAGAATGAACAAATCACACAGCTGTTCAGTTCTCAGATAAATATCAAATACATGTGAAATCAGCAGTGTTCTAAACTTTTGCTTCAAGTTGTGTAATATGCTGGAAAAGCAATAGTCTTTCGTCCTCCCTTTTTAATTACTCTCTTCACAGATTTTAACATGAACACTATAAGCAGAAAGGCAATTTGGGAAAAATGATACCTTAAGTAGTGATTCAATGCAAAAGATGAGAACAGAAGAACATTGAATTAAACTTAGACATCAAAATTTAACCTTACAATTCTCATAAAATAAAATTATATCCTAAAGCTTTTTAAAAAGTTACTAAATATCATTATGAAACATTTACCAAGGAACATATTCAGTTGTCAGCACTAGAAATCCTAATATCATAGACTCATAGAATAGCTTGGGTTGGAAAGGACCTTAAAGATCATCTAGTTATAACATTCCCTGCAACTCCTCCCATTAGACCATGTTGCTCAAAGCCCCATGCAACCTGGCCTTAAACACATTCAGTGTTGGGGCATCTACAACCTCCCTGGACAACCTGTGCCAGTGTCTCTCCACCCTCTGAGTGAAGAGCTTCTTCCTTACATCTAATCTAAATCTCCCCTCCTCCAGTTTAAAGCTATTACCCCTCGTCCTATCACTTCAAGCCCTTGTAAAAGATCCCTCCCCAGCTTTCTTGTAGGCATCCTTCAGGTACTGGAAGGCTGCAAGGAGGTATCCCTAGAGTCTTCTCCAGGCTGAAGAACCCCAACTCTCTCAGCCTGTCTTTGTAGGAGAGGTGCTCCAGCCCTCTGAGTATTTTTGTGGCCCTCCTCTCGACCTTCTCCATCAGGTCAATGTCCCTCTTGTGTTGAGGGTTCCAGAGCTGGATGCAGTACTCCAGATGAGGTCTCACTAAAGCAGAGTAGAGGGGCAGAGTCACCTCTCTCTATCTGCTGGCCATGCTTCTTTTGATGCAAACCAGGGTGCAATTGGCCTTCTGAGCTCCAAGAACACATTTTTAACTCATGTCCAGCAGTATCCTCAACTCATTTTCTGAAGGGCTGCTCTCTATTACATTGTCCTTGGCCTTTTTGAACCTCATGAGTTTCACATGGGGACACTTCTCAAGTTTGTCTAGGCTCCTCTGGATAGCATCCTGTCCCTCTGACATGTCAACTGCACCACTCCTCTTGGTATCCTCTGCAAACTTGCTGAGGGTGCACTCAGTCCCACTATCTATATCACTGATGAAGATATTAAACAGCAGTGGTATTTCTTCATATATTTTTCTTCTCTTCTATCATAAGAATGTGACAAATAGCAATTTCCACAGACAACTAATTAAAGAAGAGGAACATTGAGAACCGTGATTAGAAAAAAAGTCAAAGATACTTTCCTTGGTGCAGGGGCTGTCACAACTGCAAAGATGAAGAAAAGGGTGCTAGATTTGGGACTTTCAAATATTTCCTGGGAGCTGCAACAGCAATGTGGATGAGCATTAACAGAGATTCCTAATCTTATGCAACTAGTTCTTTCCATTCAGTTCCAATGGAAATTCAAGGGCAAGATTTGAACTATAGGCTGGGAACATGAGAACCTTGTGATCCTTTGCCATATGGTTCATGGCTTCACACAGCTCCGAAAGTTTTCAGGTTAATCAGTGATTGAATGGTGATCCAAATATGTAACTGAAATTAGAACCTATAGCTTAGGGCTTCGTTGTCTGATCTGGAACTCAAATTCCACTGCCTCTGGGCAACTTGCTGATTTGTGAAGTTCCTGAAGGATCTGTGTGAGGCTCAACCAGTAGGTGCTTCTCAGCACGTTGTGATTTAGCAGATGACAGTTGTGCAGAATATAATTTTACTTTAACAGTTTCTACAGTGATCATCTTTCCTGTGGTGTTATATTATGTGTTTCACAGTAGCAAGTATCTCCACTTTCTGTTTATTTTCCTTCCTTGGAGACAGTCTGTCTCTGCACAGATTTCTTCACTGAACTACAAAAAGATAACATCCAATGTTGACCACTGGAAATTCTTAGGCATAAACAGTTTATTTCATGGCTCGGCAGGGTTACAGATTTTTTACCTTGCTTGCATTTGGTAAAAATGTGAATACCAAAGTCTTTTGTATGCTCTCAGGTCTGTACATTTTAGCACTGTACATTTTAGCACTGTAGTTGAAAGCATAAAAGACAGGTTCTTTCATATCATATGTTGAAAAAAATGTTACTTCTTTAAGATGAAAGAATGATCAACTGAATTTCAACTAGGAATGATCAAGCTTTCATCAAAGATTCCATCAAATATTTATTTCTTTGATATAAAAGAGATCAAGAGAATGGTCCTGACTTCTCCCCACTCCTAGCTTTTATTGTGGAGCATGACACCCTATGGTATGAGGTACCCATTTGGTTGGTTGTTGTCAGCTGTAGCAGCTGTCTCTCCCAGCTTCTTGTGCACCCCCAGCCTACTCACTCCTGGGGCAGTGTGCAAAATGCAAAAGGCCTTGACACTATGTAAGAAGTGCATAGCAATAGCTAAAACACCCCTGTGTTTTCAGCACTGTTTTCATCACAAATCCAAAACACAGCACCATGCAAGCTGCTATGAAGAAAATTAAATCTGCTCCAGCCAAAAACTGTATGGGCACATTTGTATTTCAGCCTGAATGCCAATCAGAATAAGCTTCTGATGCTGATTAATATAACTCTTTTAATGCAAAGCAAATAATTTATTGTAAATTTATAGTTGTGAATAGGAAGAAGACAATCATAAGATAGGAACTCTTAAGATTTTACCGCCTTAGGCAAACAAAAATTAGTTCAGTCTTGCAGCCCAAAGGTATTAAATAATATTGTATCTAGATTTTCTTCCCTGGAGCAACTACCTATGTGTTAAAGCTGGTCTGTGATCAAGGGTCACAGACCAAGCAATAGTCTTTCTCTTTGTATACTGAAGTCAGTTGAGTATCACAGAAAAGTATGGAATAAAGTGTCTTAAAACGTACAGGAGAAGAACACATTTCTATATATATATTGCTTTTAGCAAGTTGTATTGCACTTTTCTGAATAGATATTGATAATTGGCCAGTTAGCATGCTGAATACATATGTCTGTTGTTTCATTAAATTAGTAAGTTGCAGGTCAAAACATCTCAAATAATTTGGTATTAATAAAACTTAGCACTTTATTAGAAAGTAAGCAGCTTAAAGAATACAAAAGCTTATGTATTTTGCTAACCTTTCTTATTATTATTCTATGGAGATAATAGAAATCTGACTTTTCAAAGTTTGGCCTTCTGGTCCAACTTGTATAAAAAAATATCTTTCCAAAAACCCCTACATATTCAGGAGGTTTGTTTTAGAAAGGCCTCTTCTACACAACCTAAAACAGTTATCCGAAGTATTGCATTATATTATTTGTTCCTTAGAATTAGTTTATAAGATAACATCAACCCTAGTTAGGTAACTAAGTGCAAAAGCATGATCAGGCTGCTGTATGACAACGTGACTTGTCAGAGGTACATGGTGATTTTATTTTCCCCAGACTACCCAGTTTACCCAGGGAAATGATACATCATCCTCCTGCCTATAGTGTGAGCTCCCAAGAAGAGATGCAGTTAACAGGTCTTCACTACACTAAGAAGGGAGGCAAAGGAAAAGTTTATTTTTAAAAAAGAAAGTTTTTTCAAGTCCCATAACAAAATATGCTGTTGTTTTTAGCAATACGCAACTTATACATTCAATATGTCGACTGTAAGTATTTCCTGTATGCCTATAAAGGAAATTACTGCAAGAAACTCTTACAATAATCTACAACATTAAAACTTCTTCAAGGTGAGGGTGACAGAGCACTGGAACAAGCTGCCCAGAGAGGTTGTAGAGTCTCCTTCTCTGGAGACTTTCAAAACCCGCCTGGACGCGTTCCTGCATGATCCGATCTAGGAGATCCTGCTCCAGCAGGGGGATTGGACTAGATGACCTTTCAAGGTCCCTTCCAATCCCTAGCACTCTGTGATTCTGTGATAACATGTTAGAAAATTTACCTGCATTGATGCATTAAGAATATACAAAATTCAAATAGCTTTTGTGTATGCCTGTATGTCATAAAGCTCTGATCCAAAGCATTGCTATGGCCCTAGTATGTTAGTACCCATTTAAACACAGTTGTGAAGCCTGTCATTACCTCTCCTGAACAAACTGTTTCCAAAAATTGACACGCCATACTGCAATTCATATTGCAACTGTACTGCAGTTCATATTGCAATGTCAGTCAGAACTGTTGTATGTTTAAAAGTAACAATTGTCTTTTAATGACTTATTTCTCTGCTGTTTCCACTTAATATTTGATAAATTTACCAAACTATTTTAAAAATGGAAAAAATATCCTTTAATAAATATTTGTATGAATGGAATTTTTTAAGAATGCAATATATTGGAGCAGGGTTACTAATTAGTTTATAAACATTAATTTTTCAGTGTGGCTTAGTATAGGAAATGATCGTGAATTCACTTTGGGCATTACTTTGTACTTCACCACCTCCTAATCATATTAATAAGCATTCAAATTAGGAAATGCATTATTATTTCAAGCAACTTTTGGAGTATTTCTATTCTAATGTGACAGCCAATTTAGCATTAATAATAGAACTTAAATTCTGCTGCTCTTTATGCCCTTCTGCCTGAACAAAATGATTGGCATATTTAATGTAATCTTACACTGTGGCATGGTTGACCACTGGGAATATTTTTAGCCTCAGCCTTCCAATTAAGTATAAGGGAGCTAGAATCAAAATCTACTGCACTCATTTGAAATTAACTACAGCACTATTAGGAAAATCATCTGAAGAAAATTACTTTATACCTTATAAAACTGCCTAACTGTCTGAAAAGATAGCTAAATTTAGCTTTTCTTTTGTAGCAAATAACAGGAATCCTCTAAGTAAAAGGCAACTGGAACTGCATGTATATAGAGAGTAATATTTACCTGCAGAAAATTATTCTCTTGCTCAGGCTTCTGCTGTTTGCCTGAACAAGACTGTCATAACCCCAGTAGAGCGGAGCTGCCAAGGTGTCCTATTGAACTGAGCAGATAGAGTGAGCAGCCTCCCGGGAACTTAAAACCATTGTTCGGTGTCAGAAATGGTGTATAGACTCCGAGCTGTTAGTAAACGGAGTGCTTTTATAAAGACAGCTAATTTATAAAAGACTTGTGTTAATTTGGTGCTTATCTTGAGTTATTATGATTTTATGCACCATTATCCTTTTTTACATTTGTTTAAATATCTAGTATCTGCTAACACATGGTGTTTTAGTCCTTAGGGGAATGCGTGCAACTGGAGCTATTTCATTCTCTGCTCTGTAAATCCTTTGATGTATCAGCTGGGAAAAGTTTAATGTTCTAATTTGCAAATGAATGATGTGGCACGGTCACTTCCGGTTCTGCTAAGTTGTGGGAAAATATGATATTGCTAGATGTGCCCACAGGGAATTGTGTGAACACAAATGTCTCCTCAGAGACAGAAGACTGACAATATACTGTTTTCTTTGAAAGAAGATGAGAAGCTCTTGATTGAATACATCAAATTCCTAAAAACATGAGTTTAGTGTACACAACGATGACATAAAGAGCTTTAAATTTAGTGTAAATAAAGTTATATAATTTATCTCTGTTTATACAGTGTCTGTATGTCCTGCTATCTTCAAGCTCTACAGTGTAGAAAAGCTAAGGTTTTGAGTATGATGACTGTAACATAAAGTTTGTTCTGGATTACAGGTCACTTTTGCTTGAGGCTTTTAATCTAGTTCACATGAAGGATCATTAAAACAATATTCTCCCAGCTTCTGGGAGCACTAAAAATCATTTCACACAACCATGCTTGCAGAAAAGTTCATCTGTGGCCTAATAAGAGGGGAAAATGAGACCAAAGGAATGTGAAGATTGAAAGCAAAAAATTTATATATATCTAAAGGGAAGAAATTACCATAGAGATAAGAGAAAAGGAAAAGAAAGGTGAAAGGTTCATGGCTGATGAAAGAGTATGAGACAGTATGGGAGAAGCAAAAAAAACAGAAAAGCAGGATGGGGAATGCAGATATTCAACATGAGACAAAGGAGATCATGACACAGTTTGGGATACAGAAAGGAACACAATTCACTTCTATATGTGCACACAAGAACAGGCCAACTTGTTATTGAATCTGCATAGGATATGATTGTAATTTTATCTGTAGAAATGCATGTTTTTATTAGATCTTATTTTTTTTCAATCTATGAGTGCTTGTTGAGGCCATTTAACTTACAATTTCTTTAAAAAGTTATGTGGTATCAGACATAGCTTAATTTGAGTAATCTCTATGAACAGCAAAATGGTAGAATAAATGAAACAGTCATATTTTCAAGAGGAATTATGATTTCTATTTTTTGTCCTACAATACTTCAGTAAAGATGATGACATACATCTTGCTTTAATGAGGTTAATTTTGTTGTCACTTTTGTCTATATTCTCTCCCATGTTCTTTTGTGTACTCTTTTTGTAAAAAAAATCAAAAGTTATTAAAGTGAGTGCACCTTTTAGTAGAACAAAAGGTTCTACTAACAAAAAAAAAAACAAAACCAACAAGTCTTAATGCACTAGAGAACCATGTTCTTAAAAAAACAGCAAAAAAAGCAGAATATATTAAGGAAAGTGTTTGGTTACCATTCATATTCCTTTCTATGAAGTTATTAGGGAAAATGTTATATTCTCCCCTGCTTTGAGATAAATTAATTTGGTTTTGGAAACTGAAAAATCCCTGAAGAACTGTGTGCCAGGGAACCCTTTTACTAAATTATCAGTGATGGGCCTACAGTAGTCAATAAACATAAAGGCTGGTATTTAGACTAATTGGTGTTTCAAAAAGGCTGAAGAAGCCCAGGGTAGGATGGGATGTTGCAGCACATGTGCCAGGTCGTGTGGTCCAGCGGGTGGTCAGCAGCACCACTGAGCTAGTTCGTCCCCAGAAGCCAACGGGCCCAGGCAGCAAAAAAGCAAAGTGATGTAAAAAGGCACAATGGCAGCAAGGGTGTGCACACTTCTAGATGAGGATGTGATTAAGGATCTTGCCACCTCATGATCAAAGAATGGAAGCAAAGTGAGTCCCTGTCTCAGGTGAGGCTCATTTTATCTTGATGTCAGGAACACTGTTTTCTGCCAGTGGGTATATTGACAATATTCTTGGGGGGAAAAAAGTGTATGATATTCCCTTGAATTATCAGGCTGCTTCACGTCAGAGAAATTGAAGAGTTTAAATATAAACTTCATCATTTAACAAAATACATATATTAAGACAGATAGCCATGATGTTTTATATAAACTATTTCTAACCTCAACTATTTCTAACTTCTATCTCAACAGAGTATGACGAGCTCTATAGAGCAGTATCTCTGTTTAATTACTATTTTATTACAATCATCTCCGCCTGGGAGGTGATTTATAAATAATTTCTGAGTGAAGCATTTGCATTTTGAAGGCAGTTTTATCAGCTCATAAACTAAAATTCAGACATCCAAACTGAACCACTAGAATCTTATACTGTGTAGACCAGAATATACTAACTATTAAACTAGCAGCGTATCAGGAAAAAGGTGACTGAAATTACTGTGAAATTTTGGTTGTCATCTCTAAAAAAACTGAGCTACAGGTCTGCTCCTATATCTGCAGGATATCAGGCCTGACTAGTTCCAAAATTACTTTTCCTACCAGATACAGTATCAAATAGTTTTGCAGTGAATTAACATTGAAATACCATTTAGTATGTTTTCAAGTATATTTTCAGAGAATTTTACTAGGACATAATGTCAGTTCAGTACTTTGTGATGTTAAATTTTTTTTTTTAAATGCATGCAATGCCCTAATGCATTTATGAATTTTTCATTTGTAAGCCAATTCCTCTTAAAAACTTACAGTTTGGTAAGAAATATATAGTTCAGAAAAGATCGCTAAGATATGAGGCTAATCCATTGCAGTGGATGCTGCAGTGCATGAGTTTCATGTACTCTATTATCTTTTTCCTGCCTGATGCCTGCCATTCCCATTAATGAGCATAATCCACAAAAAGCACTCCTCTGCCTAAATCCCTGAGGATCCCAGTCTGATCTATAGGGATTTTTAAGAATACATAGAATACAGAAGTTCCAGTTACGGCAGCTTTTTATTAAAACACAGGTGAAAAATAAGTTGTTGATGATCCACCTTCATACAATAAATCTTACTTTAGTTGAACTGTCAAAAAATTCAGTATTTAGTCAAGCTAGCTGTCTACATTCTTTGTACAGCTGAACATAGAGAAAGGAAATCATCAGGTTAAATTTTATATATTTAAACCAATAATAAATAATAAAGCAATAACACAAGAGGCAATAAAGGCTTTGTCTTTTAATTGATGGTAATTTTCAACAGCAAGCAATATTTGCTACTGTGAGCATAGTTTGAAATGATATATCATGGAATTACTGACTCTTTTTGTGGAGTCTCTGGCATTATGAAATTGTGAGTTGACATCTTCTATTTCTTAATATAATTAAAAAATATTCAGTGATTGTAATAAAGTTATGACAAATGGCAATTAGATGAAATTGCTGTGTGATTCTCTGGACTAATTTAGCAAGCTCTGCTTTAACAATATGTACGCAGGCATGAACTACATGTAAACACAGCAACCGCTGCACTACTTGTAAGGATAGAAACTTGGTAAGTGTTACTGGCCTTATCTTTCTAACTTAAATAAATGGACAATACATGAAGACCTGACCAAAACAAACAAAATGGATGTGAAAGTATTTCATCTTTCTCCTGTGCAGCGATACATCTTCAACTGAAGCAGCAAAAACTGCCAACAGCTCCATTATGAAGTCAATGTTGAGCACTATGGAAATTCTCTGCATTCTGTTACACAGAGGATAAAACAAAGTTGTGTTTTCCATACCCTGTGGAGTGCACACATCATTAACTCCTGAATATCAAAAAGATGAAGCACAACAGCAACTGCTCTGCTATCATTTGGTTCAGGCTCCTTGGTGGTTGAATATAGAATAGTTTATGGATGCACAACTGAGATGTGCAACCCTATCAAGGCTTGAGCTGCTGAACCTCCTGCAGGGTTAGATGCTGTGTGCTAAGCAGCATCTGCATGAAAATTTTTTAGGGTCAAAATTAGGAAGCACATTCCATGTGCTCCTCTGCTAGACATCAAGGGGTTTTTTATGGCTATTGGTTTTTTGCAGACTATCTAATTGTTGACACTTAAATTCCCACATCCCATTTACCTTTCTGGGGACAGCAGTAATGACAATAATAGAAGGATCAAGGCCTGTCATGACAACTATAAATGGCTATATAACCACATTAGGGCATATATAGTGTTCTTGCTGTTTTGATTTAAGTAGCTGAAGTCCTGACGTTGCTTTGTTTCTTTCACATTTCACCTTTCCAGTGTTCAACAGAAGTGAAATGTAAGAGATCTTTGCATTTGTTTTAGCAAAAAGATTGATATATCATACATAAGTCATTTTGCAGGAGATTCATAAAATTCACTTGGTTTGTAAGATACAGCAGTAGTCTGAGCTGATTTCCAAAAAAGCAATATGCCAGGGAATAATTTACAGAACTGAACTGTCATTGATTTTTTGATGAAAATAATCCTAAAATGTAATTATCTTTCATGAACTCAATTGTTTCCTTTTTTGTTTGGTTTATTTGCTTGTTTAAATTTGGTAATCCAGTGAATGTTAATTCATGCAATCTGTGAGACTTGCTAATATGATCATTCAATCACCAGCTCCAGGAGCTTTGTGATAGGGAGAAATGTAAAATTCACATATGGAAAACCGTGAAAGGCATTTCAGAAGAATGAAAGTACTTGACTTTTAGACTGAGTGATTCATTTAACTGTCATATCTGCTGCAGTAAAGCATTTTTTCTTTCCCAAAAGCTCATTGTAAGACTTTTCTCTTGTGGAAAAAAAAAATAGAGGATTTTATGAAGGAATCTGGAACCTTCTGCAGAGTTCTTGTGCTGTTCTCTGGCACAAGTTTTGACCCAGTGATATTACCCTGCTGCAAAAGACAGTGATGGGGTACGCTGAAGCAGGGTGGTAGGGTTTCCTGCTGCTTCCCAGCACTTCAGTGAATCACCCAGAAAATGTCTGTTTTGCAGAGAAAATAAAGAGCAAGAAAGTGGCTGGTCCTGATCTTGTGCAGTTGACAGATGCAAGAGAGGAATTTGGTTAACTGGGAGAAATTCAAAGGAAAAAAAAAGTAGTCTAAGAGAAAGAAACAAGAAGCCTTCAACAGAAACTTGCTTCAGCAGAATGTTAGCTCTGATCTCAGGCAGAAACCATGATTATAACATAAGAATAAGCCATTTACTTGAGAAGAAATGAAGATGAAATGACAGAGCCACAAAATAGTATCACACAGAAGACAATCACTTTTTTAGTGTAAACAAATTATATCCTAAATGGATTTCAGTACTTTGCATGTTACTTTGGAATTGCAGTTCAAGACAGCTGGCCAGAATATTCTAATATATATTCATATATATATGATCTAAAGGAAAAACAGTATTGAGGAGATTGTCAAACTCTTGTTAATGGAAGGAGAAATGGAAGAGATGGATCAGATAGGTCTCCAAAGAACATCTCCCTACAATTCTTTACAAAGAAATGTCATCTTCTCTTGTCTTTGCTTACATATCATAGTCTGTTTGTACTCAGACCTCTTTTCAGAAATGTTCTTAGTAACTTCTTAGGTTTACAGCCAGTACACTTTCTAATTCATGAGTTTAACTACTTCCTGGCCTGGAGTATAATCTGCAACTCGAAATGACTTTTGTTTTAGTCATTAATCTGAAAAGAAATTTAACTGCTTCCTCCACTGACATTCTAAATGAAGAATTGCTAATCAGTTCCAACAAAATTTTGTCCAGTTTTCATTGTAACACTCTGTAAGACTGAAAACCATAACGCTGTACAAGATAGTCTGTTCTCATAAAACACAATAGCAATCTAATTTGCTCAACTTCAGGTGTTAAAATACATATTTTGTGTGTTGTGGAATTTCAAAACATCCTTTGAAATTGGGATTGATTAATTGTATTTGACCGGAATTTTAAGATTATGTTAATATTTAATTTTTTGTGTGTGTTTATAGTTTGCCTGAAAAATGCAGCTAAATCAATAACCTGCAGAGAAAGAGTCTTTGGACACTATTGTGATAGAATTAACTTAACTGTGACACACAAAAACAATTCCCTTAAGTGAAAACCAAATCTCATGTAATTAATTTCAATTGACTGATGTCTTAGTTTCTTCATGTGTTACTTTGTTCATTCACAGACAGGGAAAACATTTCCGTTTTCCTGATCCAGTGTGATCTATGGAGTGAGTACATTATTTTTTTTTAGTTAATTAGAAGCTCAAAGGAGATGGGATTAATGGGCACTTGCATAGCTTTCTATAGTTGATGAAGCTCCTTCAGAAGGACTTATATGAGAATGAGCTATTTGTATCGGTTTTTTTGTTAGCGCTCTGATAGTGAAGGTCACTGTCATATAATAGTTCCTTCTCATTTAATGTAGAACCTGAAATTGTAATTTAGAGACATACTTGCTTAAAGGGCTTATAATATCATGCCATGTAAACATTTCTAATTTATAGTTGTTTTAGTTCACTTGCAATTTCTGGTCTTTGGAGTAATTTCATTTGAAGAATGGATTCTGACATATTTTTGGTATAATTAGTTTTAGTTACATATATATATATCCAGGGGTATTTACAGTAGTAATAATAGGAATGAACAATATGAAAATACAACCATCTCTGTTCAGACATACCAAGCACAAGCTTTTTATCTCACATCTCTGTTACTTCACCAATCACATTACTCTTTTTCATGGCAACTAAACAGTGTGGGTATATCTGACATCTCATTTGGAGAAAGAGAAGAAGAACTACTGACAGTTCCTCTTTCAGCCTGTGAGCATGAGCTTATGATGCTAGCTTCAGGCACAAATCCCACCCAAAGAATAATATCAGTTAGACAGTGTCTCTGGAGAACATACAGCTCAGTCTCAACTCAAAGTAAGGATAGTTTAGAAAAGAGTTTGCTCCATAACCTTCCCATGTACTGAGGTGAGGGCTAGTGTTTCCTTCCATATTTCTTGCCCTCCTTGAAGCAGTGAGTAATATTTGCTTATGTGCAGTCATTAAGAACCTCCCTCAGACACTGTGATGTTTCACAGTTCATAGAGGTGGCCTCACAGTGACACTGAATAGCTCCCTCAGCACACTGGTGTCCATCCCATCAGATCTCATGCCCTCCATAACTCTTCCTCTACTGAGGATAATGCTTCCCTCCCACAGACCTCTGTTAAGCTTGGGAAACTGGAATGCCAGAGGGCAGGCCTTTCCAATGAAAACTGAGGCAAAAAGACCTTTGAATAATTTGGTCTTTCGTCTTTAGAAAGATGTGTGAAAGACACATCTATATCCTTTGTCGTTAGATTCCTTGTCCCACTGAACATTGTGCCACATATTCTTTATTCTTTCAATGCCTAAGTATATATGGAAGTATAAAAGTTGCTCTTCCTGCATTTCACCTCCCTCATTTTTTTCCAATTCCAGCTGCGCTATGACTGTCTTAACTCCATCTCTGCATGCTGGGCAACATTTCTGTATCTGTCATGAGTAGCTTATCCCTGTTCCCACCTTCTTCGTACTTCTTTTTTTATCATTTAAACTCAGTCAGGAGGTCCCTGTTTATCTTTGCTGGCCTTCTGCTTATGCTTGCTCTACTTCTACATGTCAGAATGGATGGTCTTCTGCATAGAGGAAGTTGTCCCTGGAAATCAAGCAGCTTTGCTGGGCCTCTTTACCTTCCAAGGCAATCTGCAAAGGGATCCTGCCAAGCAGGAGAGACAACTCAAAATCAGTTCTGAAATACAAGGTTGTAATTCTATCATTTATAATTCTACTATTTTTCTTTCATATTTTTCTCAAGACTTCAAACTTCATAGTTTCCCAGTCGTTGCAGCCCAAGCTGCCCTTGACTTTCACATCCTTATCAGTTCTTCTGTCCCATGACTAACAGGTCCAGCAGAGCATCTCCATAGTCAATCATCTGCATCAATAAATAGTCATTGACACACTGCAGAAGCCTCCTGAATGGTTCACACCCAAGCTTATTCACTTCTCAATAGATATCATGGTTGTTGAGTAATAGTCATAACAATGAGGTTTCTTTCCACTGTCTAAAGGAGGCTTTATCTGCCTCCTCCTTATCAGGTTATTTATAGCAGACACCTACCACAATGTCTCCCTTGTTGGTCTGTCCTCTGATCCAAGGCAAAGCTCTGTTTGTTTGAAACACTCCTCAACATAGGGCACAACTATTCCTCCTCACCTTTTCAGGAATATATTTTAAACTTTGTAGAAGTACAATAACATTAAGACAGTAGGAAGTTTGGGGGAAAAAAAGCCATAGAAAGAATTTGAGGGCACTCATTTACATGCAATCATGCTTGAACTTACTAAATTAATTCCATATTTGGTCTTAACTAGGTAGAAGTACAAATTACTTAGTATTTATTATGTGAACACACTAGTTTACTCCTTTCATAACTAACCTACTGTTTTCCAAGCCACAACTTTTACAGGATAAGAGTGTGAAAGCATAAAATTGTAGTTGAACAATGGAAAATTTAGACAACATTTTAATCTCAGTAAAAATATCTGAGGGAGTGGTGTCATACAATAAGGTGTTTTTTTAACATTTGTGATTTACTAAGCATACTGCTGTCACCTGTGCAGTTTTAAACAGAGCCAAAAGCAGCCTATAATGCAACAGAAGATAGAACAGGTGTAGACAAACAGAATCCATTGTTTTTTCAGTGAAATTCATTGGGCAGAAACATTCATTTCCGTGTAATTCACATGTATTATTAAATTCATGTAAATTCTCATATTTCTCTGTGTGGGTTATTAGTATTTAGAATTGCAGTATTTACGTGATTACCCGCATACTGAAGTTTATAAAAACCCTATAAGTTCTCTATGGCAATAGGCACCTACACTTAGGTGGAACTCATAAAGAGTTAGGTGTCATTTGTCACATAAGCTTAATTTTCAAAATGCACATAAACCCTCTATTTTCCTAATAGCAGGATGTGGAAATTTTGTTCCTTACATCACTTTATGAATGGTGTAGGTTGGTGCTTTAGTCTCTTCAGCTATGTATTCATGATGCTTTTGTAATCAATACTATTAATGGACTAGTTAATTGACATATTCCAGTAAGTGTGGGTAAAAGATATAATCTAGGATCACAAAAGAACTAGGTAATTTCTCAATTTTGGATAAAGAGGAAAATTATTTATGAAAAAGAATATATTCTAAATTATTATTATTATTTAGTCTCACTTATGTATCACGGCTAATATGAACCCACTGTGATGTGGAAGAAGACAGTTAACTCAGAGAAACAGTGGAAAAAGTATGAAAATTATTCAGACTTCCTTTTGCAGTACATCACAATTTTTCCACTACATGTATTAGTCAGCTGAAGAAATTAGTCAAATTCAATTAGTCAAAAGAAACTTAATTGGTGAACCAGTCTGGCTGAAACCAGATATTCAGAAAAAAGCTAACAGTATCTTTCCAGCTAAAGCTAAATCAGATACCTTGCCTTGGCTGGAGTGCAGTTGCCCAAATTCTTGTCTTGGCATAGTGCAAACAGTAGCACTAAAGTGAAAAGAGTGCAATCATGAAGGTCTGTTGTCTGCTTTTTCAGGTTAAACGCAGAGCAAACTGCAGTATAAATCGTGTTTAAGGAGACAGAAGGCCACATCAGGCAGTTTAGAAACCTAATTATACACAAATTCAAGTCTAATACAGATCAGAGCACAATAAAAAAAGCTCAATAATTCACCTAGTCTCAACATTGATGTTTAATAATATCTTTATTCTTGATTTCTTACAGACTAATAAAATAGTCTTCTCTTTATAATAGAGGCTCTTCTTTGATACTGGTAGAAGGAATTTTTTGTTGTATATTTATACATTTAATACAGGAATCTTTTTTGTTAGTGTGGGATTTTTTTAGATGGAATATAAAGAGCATATACATAAAGTTTATTGTATCACATTTTGTAATTTCTCAGTCAGAAATGAAACATAGATACGGCAAGTCAGAAGTGCAAACTAGCAAAACTTTGTAGTTATTTTAGGAATCTCTGAAGTGCTATATGTGTAAGAATAACTGATGAGAGTCAAAAGGAGTATATTTTATTATTATACTGTTGTAGTTAATGTGAGATTAATATTTTAATGTTGAGGGGAAATTTTCTTTGCAGGGGAAATAAAGAACAAAATACAACTATCCTAAGAAAATACAGGTCCAAACAACTTAAGGAGACACTTATCTATAGTTTTTTCAGAGCTATTAGGGTAAAACTCTTTTGGTCCTTATCTGTTATTGATACAAAAAGCAAGAAAACCTCTAAAATTTTGGATTAACAGAGCCAATGGAAAAACATATTAAGCGTAACAAATTCCAAATAATAATCCCATAGAACACAGAAGTTTATTAGTGCAAAGAAAAGTGTTTTTCTTTCTGAACAATTACAATTTCAAACTCAGTTTCTTGCGTGTTTAAGATAAAAAAAACCCTTGATCTTCTGCTACTTTTGAAAGTAATGGCAGAACTTCTGTTATTGCCAAAATGACAAGTTGCTCCAGGTTGCCAGAGCAATAAATCACTTGGAGCTTGATCCAAAAGTGAAGTGACATTAGCAGTAAGAAACTTTGAGATTAACACTATGTCTTTAATTAGCGCCAATTACTCAATATTTAAGGAATGGTCCTTGATGCTTGTTTCAAGTCCATTTAGCCTGTTTTAAAAATGATAAAGTAAAACCATTGTACATTTAAGAAAGTAGGTGAAGGAATAGTTAGCTTTAGGTCATATTCAAGTTTAGGCTTGAGATGTCAGCTGGCATCTTAAACACCCTTATAGACAAACCAATAAGTGAAGCTTAATGCAAATAAGTAGGGAGACATTAACTAAAAGAGCATTTTCATTTTCTATATGTGCACATTATATATACATATAATTTCATATACACTGTGCTTTAGAAATGGAAGAAGATTTTGGTTTGATTAGGACTGTTAAAATAGCAGGAGAGTTTTCCTTTAAATTCTTAATGTAAGATTTTGTTTAAACTAGAATACTAATTAGCTTGGTGGTCCAGGACAATATGTAAAAAGGACCTTAGTACTCGTAGCATCTTATGAGGTTGACTAGAAACACGAGGCAGTGGTCTTCTATGTTGTCTGCAACTGTAGACTCAAATGTCTTAATCAACAGCTACTGAGAACTTGCAGACTTGGGAAAACCAAACTGAGAAAAAGGGTACAGAATTAAACAGTGTTTTCCTAAATACTTTGAGCAACTGAGGTGCCTTGGAAATATAACCTACAGGTTGCAGTTATGGCTAGTATCCCAGAATTACTTGATATGCTGCATAGGCTCAAAAAGTAGCTATTTTTACTTCTGGAAAGGCCATTAGCTACGGGACAAGAGTTAAGTGATTGATACGCTTTTGAAGAATCCCAGAACATTGTAATTTTTCATATAAATGACTTAGTAAAGGAAAACTCTTGCTCCTTTCACAAAGAAAGTTTTAAAAGATATGATACAGGAGGTAAAGACACTGGTTTGTGTCTGTAATTTCAGTGGCCAGCAGGAAAAGACTCATTAAGTGCAATACTTGCCTCTGGTAATTTGCTTGTTATTTTTATTTTTTTAAAATGCTAAACCTTTATAAAATTATTTCTTCATGATGTAATTCATCCCCACAGCTATTTCTGTTACCTTTCACAGTTCAGCACCAAACACAATTTCCTCTGCTTTTCTCTAACTTCATACGTGTGTAAGCCATATCTATCTATAAAGTAGCATTGTTTTAATATTCTTCCTCAAGTTTATCGGCATATTTTTTTCCTAATATTCAAAAGACCAAACAGCTATAGCAAGACTGCTTGCAAGAACAGTTCGGCACATGCAATCAAGAATTTCAGAGAGCAAGTTTAAATGAAACTACAGTGGAGCCAGTTCAAAGTTAAGACGCGAGGCACACTGAGTCAAATAAACAAAAATTATAAGATGGGAATGTATTTTCAAAGTTTCATAATTTTTTTTCCACTAAAAATAATTAAAGAAGGAAATACTTTTATCACTGGAAAATATGTAATTGAAATATATGTGTAAAAACAAACTGTAGACAACTGGCAAGAGTTCTTTAGACAAGCATGTAGAAGCCAGTTGAAATGCTATGGCTATTCTGTCTCCTTAATTATTTCACCCAATCTCCTGACTCAAAAGTTCAGTGCTTTACAACAGGTAAGTCTGTTTCTGCCTGGCACAACTGAAATATGTGGCCAGTCTAATTAACCTCTTTACCCCAAAATATGAATAAGGAACCTATCTCCAAACCTATTGCAAAAATCAGTATCAAATAATGAAAATAAAATTACCAAGTTGCAACAATACCTTCATAATATTAGGATAAGATCAAAGCATGAGCAGTGTAAATTACTGTTTACCATTTATGTGTACCAATATACCCTTTTATCAAGCCAACAAAGTTAGAGTGTCTGGCAATACATCACGGAGAATTGTCATAGTAGCCCGTATAAGTGTAACGCTTGCAAATGATCTGTTTTGTGGGGGCTGCCTCATTAGCAGTTGGGTGATGGAGCTGAGACCTCCAGGCGGATCTTGCAAAGGCTGAAATTAGTTCACTGATCCCCATCATTGCCTTCCTTTTCATTCCCTTTACTGATGTATTTATTAAAGATGCAGGTGTATAACCTGGCAATATCTTCCAGATCCATCTGAGGGAAGCAAGTGCTCATTGTTTGAGTGTGGTATTTGGGATCTAGAAAAGATGTTCAAGTGGAGGATTTAGACACAAGGAAACAAATCATTGCAGATTACTTTCCAGTTACTATTTTATCAAAAGATTAGACAAGGATACATTTTGCTAATGCTATGTGTCCAGAGTGATTGTTCCTGATTTAAGTCAGGGACAGCCTTCCCACTTCAGCGTTCCAGAGAGCCGAAATGCACTAAAACTTTTCTTTGTTTTGATTGAGGGGCCTTCATCAGCTTACACATTTCCTGCTTGTTTGTGTTACATCCCTATGCATGAATGGGCTCTTGTTTCCAGGCAGTGATCAATACAGTACCCTTGGAAATACTTAAAATGAGTGAAAAGGGGTTGGGAAGCACAAATCAGATACTGGTATTGGAAATGTTAAATACTACAGCATGGCTGGAAAAGGCAGGCTAAGCTACCTTTTGGATCATCTGATTGTGAATAGAAGGTCATCTTCAGGGTATACATTTAGGTGTGAATTCACTTTTTTTCTGGTTTGTGATTTTAGTGCATGTGGTTATGCATATTGCTTGTTAAGTGCCTATGTGATGATTAAGTCTATAGTTACAAACGTGATGTAAATTTATAATTATTTACAGCTAATTTCTCTGTAGTGATCATTTTTTAGAACAGCAAATCCTGGTTTACCTAAATGTTGTGTTTATGTCTCCTATTCCTCACAAATATCTCTGGTTGCCTTCTTAGTTCAAGGGATATTAATTTTTTACTGATGTGTATCAGCAGAGCATATCTAATACCTTCTACAAAACACAACATTTTGCACAGCTCAGTCACACAGAGAAATAAATTAATCATCCAGCATGTGCTCACTCTTGCCTCTCACTGATCTGCACAGGAAAAGAAATAGGACCACAGGTTCTGCTTTCCAACTTGGTTCAGGGCAGTCATGTTAGGTCAGCAAGAAGATGCCTATTGCTGTGTCATTTCCTTGCACAACTTAGGTAGAAGATGCATTTTTATACCCTGGGTAGGGTTGTACAATCAAAATACTGCTTATACACCACCTTTGAGCACAAAACGGTTACTAAAAGAAATACATAATTATTACATGCATTTTCTGGTATCTAGATACAGAAAGAAACACTCCATAAATAAAATAATTTTTTACTCATTTATCTGGTCATGTGCCTCACTTCATATTTATAACATAACTATAGCCAGCAACATGAATTTAAAAAAAATGTTGCAGAAGCCAAATAGATCAAGAAATATTTTAAATTGCATAGCTTTAGAAATAAAATGCTGATGCTCTCTCCCTCTCAGCAGAACCAAAACCTCACTGGGCATTAATGGACGATGACATCAGAGTGTTATTAGGAATATTTCATCAAAAGATAGGCTCATGACTCCCTGAAGCTCACTTTAGTCTTGTGTCAGAATTAATAAACTGTCTGGAGAAAGCTTTTAAGATGAGCTAAGCTTATTGTCAGAGAACAGCTGTGGACCTCTAGCCTGCACAATGCCAAGGTTAGGCAAGGTTTTGCTGTGAGCAAGTGGTGGTGCCATGCATTGTGTGGCATAGCATACAGGCTGTGTTTTCTAGGGAGTGAGTTACTAGTAACATTTAATGGACAGATACAGTGTTTTGCCTCCCAGGATTCTTCTTTTCCATCTATTCTCAGGACAAACCCCACTCAAATGGTTCATGATTCACAACTGAAGTGACCAGAAGTGACCACTGGTATAGGATGCTTTGTAAGCATCTTAAGGTCTAAGTAAGACCTTAGACCGTTTGAGAACTGCTCTACAACTAGAAAGTGCAAAATACTAGTCCGTTGTAAAGATAACTACTATCTAAATGCTATAAATGAAGACTGCTATTAGTTGTTACAATCAGTGAGTATTGTAATGGGTTGCCATGAGAGTCATTCAGGTGAAAATGATTTATACTGTTCCAAATACATCATTTATTAAAACAATCATAATGCTGGCATTACAGTACATTGCTCCTTCTTTCATTTATTTTCTTATTAGTTGAGACACAGCCAAGAGTTTTTCATTTTATATTTGCTTTTAAATATGTTGTGGTGGCAGATTCATAGTGTATAGGAAGGGATTTACAGAGAACAGTATGTGAAAGAAACAGAACTGACTACTTACAATGGTCTAAAAAAGGGCAAAGTTTATTGAAAACAGCAGAAATGTCTTTCATCCCTCACAATGCTTCTTGAGCCAGCATCAATTTTAACATTTATTTTTATTGTCATACAACAGCACTCCATTATATAAGGTCTGTACCATGACCCGAATATATACCTCCCTTTCTGTTTGTATCTAACTGTTCCAAAGATCTTAAACTGGAAGTAAAAGGCACCAGAGGAAAGCAGGCTATTTCTTTACTGCTAGGATTAACTAATCTGATATGCAGGAGTCAGAGATTTTTTTTTTAATTCTTTTGTGACCTTGAATGGATTTGTAAAGGTTTCTTTCTAGTTAAATATATAGAAAAAACACCAAGCAGATTTTCTGAAGACTCCTTGGAGAATTTTGAAAGCCTGCCATGTACAAGTTCTCACTCTTGGAGACATAAAAAAAACCAACCTGTGCATAAATAATGTCTCTGTGTTCAATTTCCTAATCTGTAGGTTTAGCAACCAGGATCTCCACCAGCTTTTTGAAGACTATGAAAGGAAGGGCTCTAATTTGTGAATCCTGAGCCAGGGAAGAATCCTAAATCCTGGAAGATACTTGATTTAACATATACTACAGCCCTTAGCAATACCCAACATACAACTGAGTTAGGTAGCTTCTGATAAAGGGTAAAGGGGTGTTTGGTAATGCTTGCTTCAGAAATACTTTGTTGTCCCATGAATTCTGAAGGGAAACTCTGAAGGAACTTCTTTGAAAAGGAAAACTGACACAAGATCCCTTTTCTTTTTCGAGAACAGCTGCTACCACTACTTCTGATGGCTATCCTTTTCGCTACTCTTTGAAATACTGCAGAATTTTCCCCAGTGCCGTAGGAAAAACATTCATGCTCCTAATGAAACTGTGAAGTATTCAGTGAGACTACACATTGTACAGACCGCATTTTTTAACTGGGTGATTTCAGCTATGGTACAGCTGTGAATGTATTTGGGGGACAAAACAACCTGCATTAGTTTGCCAGGGAATCTTGGTGATGAAGAGCAGAAATAAAAGAGAAAGAATGCTGTCATATGCCCATACTACTGGCAAGAGATAGAACTATGATGAACTTGAAGACCCAAGAAAATATTGGAACAAGCCAAGATACCAACTAGTTACGGATAGAGGAGAGAGCATGTTTTAGGAAATACATGTCTTATCCTACAGGAGGATGAGCAGTTGAGGGCACAGATATTATCTGGAGTGGATAACTGGTTGTAAGCCCAGCTTTTTTGATTGTGTCACAAGGTAAGGATAAGACCGATGTTAACAAATTGACATTTGTGATATGCTGGTACTTGATCAGGAGGAATTTTCAAATTTGTTGTTTCTGGGTTTTGGCACTATATTTTAATTAATCCCCATGCTTCAGGGCTTTTGCTCCTTACCTGCACCAAACCATTTCCCTTCTGTGGCTTAATCTTTCTCCTGAGCTTTTTGTTTAGCTGGCTGGTTTGATTTGGTCTTGTTTTTCTCTTATTTTCTCTACTTGAATCCCTGGACAGTATTGACAGCTGAAAATGGGATGTGTGGACCTTCTAGTGTTGTTGCAAAGCCTATCAAGTGCACAGCTATCTTATTCTGTGCTCAAGAAAGGAGACCTAACACTGTATGGGATGAACAAAAAACAGGAATACTGAAATCATTTGCTTTTTTCTGCAACATATGATCTGTCTCTTGCCATCACGAGGAAATCATAGCTAAGTATATGCTTTTAGAACATTAGCCCTCAAAAGGTCATTGTATCTGAACTTTTCTTTCCTCACCTTATGGCCTACTACTCTTTTTGTCAGTACTAATGTTTAATACTAGAGACTTCAACTTGATCATAAGAAGTGGTCTGTGGACTGTTCCAGATTAAATGGCCATTGCACTGTTACCTGCAATAGCAGAGACCTGGAACCTTTCCTGAAGACTCTTCTGATTCTTTTTTTTTCTGCTTGTATACACATTGACCTAGTTTCTTTGGTGTCACAGATTACGTGACTGTGCTAATGGGGGATGCTGGACTTTACACACTCCTATGGGAAAACAAAGTGTCCAAACTATTCTTCAAAAGGCTTTTAGGAAGTTCTTGGCTTAAGCAAACAGCCCACAGTGCAATCCTCTGGAATTGAATTTTTCTCCACTGGGCAGTTTCAGTTCTTAGTGATGAACTAAAATTGAATCATTATCAGAAATCATTTCTGTGATATGTCTGAGATATGACAATATGATTTTACTGAGTGGTTCACACAGGAATTAAATTCCAGTGTAAAGCTGCTGTCTTAAAATGTGAACATTTTATTTATTTGCTAGGTCACTACTACCATATGTGCTACTATTATGCAACAAGATTTCTCAAATGAAAATTCCTCAGACTGAAAACTACATTTACTGTCTAATGGGTTCTAAATTATACATAAACTGTGCAATTTTCAAAGGTGATGCAATTTCTTCTGTCACAATGTCTTGTAATTTGGAGGCTGTTTCCATTAAAGTGACAATTCTGTACAGATGGACTACAATACCCTCAGTTTCAAAAACATCTACCTCTAGTGCTGTCACATACTGACTAAGATTTTAAAAATATTTCAGCTTGTCTTTATCTTGACTAACAGCAATAACTGCTGTTATAGAAAAGTGGAGTCTTCTATTAAAAACAGCATTTGATTGGGGGTTTTATATAAAAAAGGAAAAGGCAAATATATGAACATCTTGTAATTCAGCTTCATGAATTTAAGCATTGTCTTCTTTTTGTTGTTATTTTATAACCCGGTAACATATTTATGTGACTGTGTCAGCTTGTGGCACATATCCTCCTCTTCTACATTGGCACAGATTCAAAGCTATTGGCGTTACTGCCCTTTTTACCTCCTATTGAAGGATGAGAGATATGGGCACTTAATTTCAGATTTCAATTAAGTCTTAAAAAACAAAACAAAAAACCATATTTAACTTTACACAGCTTAAATAGATTATCTGAATCTGATCCTTTGATTTTTCCTTTTTTTTTTCCCCCAAAAGGAATTACGGGAAATTCAGTAATCAGCTCTGTTAGCAGATCCATGAAAAGGTATAGTGGTGCCTGTGGGATGTGAAAACCAGGGAAGTGGTTCTTTTGTAGTACAGGTATATATGGAAAAAGATACCAGGCCACAGACCAGTGTAAATTATTTCTGTGAGCACCGCAGTCTCAGATATAATAGTTGTGTCCAGAAAAAAAAACAGAAACAAAAACATGTAACATTAAGGTTTTGATTTGGCCTCAGACATGTACATCTGTAACCCAGTCATGGCAAGCAACACCCCATGGCAGGTACAGCCTCCCCAACAGACAAAACAGGACAAAACCAGTGTGGCTTAGAATGGTTTGCAACAAACTGCACCTCAGAGTGATTAGCTGGCTCCTCGGGGTCTAGATCCTCGGCTTGTTTTGTCTGGACTTGCCCTTCAACCAATTAGAATGACCACAGTGCACCCTTGACTAGGGTATAAATGGAGTATTGCCTAACATAAAGCAGTGGGCCTGGCAGTCGGACCCTCCCCTTGGACAGGTCATCCAAGGATACTTCCACGGATTGAGTGATTCTCCATGGATGGTGTGACCCTTATCCCCCGCTTTGGTGAGTGATAAGTTTGGGCACTCATGTAGGAGGTTTTCCCTTTAGTAGCAAGTGCATGCCCATTTTGGTTTGTCTTTCCTCAAAGTTTAGCAATTAATTGTGCAAAGACTTAGGAAGGCAGCAATCTAGACTCATTTAAAACATGACCAGAAAGAGAAAATGTAGCTAAAGGTCACTTTCTCCCCTCATCTGTAGTCTGTATTTTAGAAACTGTTGCAAATTTGGGCATTTTTTTTCTCTACAGCTTCAGAGCATTATGAACTCCGTTTAGCAATCTTTGTGGAAGTTGAATTCACAAGAACCTGGTGATTTCTTAAAAGTGTCTTGGCACTGAAACCGCTGCTGATAGATGTTGTTTGGCAGATACGGGTCTTTAAATTGTATTTTAGCAAGTGAACAAGTTCGATCTAATAGTGGCATTCTGTCATGCCAGTATTTCAATGAAATCTGAGCTGTAAACATCAGTTCAGCAGCTAGAGGGAAATGTGATGAAAAGGTGTGCACAGTGCAAACTTCTGTAACAGGTTATTATTGTTGGATTTTTTCTGATAATCTGGCTCATTTCACATCAGAACCTTATCAATTTTATCTTTATGAGTTTTATCTTCTTTTCCTGATCGCTTTGATACCGACACTTCACTTTTATGTGCTCACCCATCTATTCTTGTTGTATTTACTGCAATTCTTTGCTACTTTTATTCTTAGGCCTTTGCATCTGTTATTAATAGCAGATGGGATAGAGAGGAACATAATTGTGTGATTCAGCAGCAGTCATGTCTGTTTAATCAGTAGCATCTGACACAGTGTGCATTTACTGCATGATTTCACTGTCACGTTTGACACAAATGATGGATCACTACTCCAAACAAGCTTTCAGTATTTGTTCATTTTGTATGCTACTAAATTGTATGTTCCTTACATCCACTCATTGGAAATTTCTGACCATAATTACTAGTCAGCCAGTGCTATCTGGGTTCTAAAACAGTATTACTATTGATTACTATAGTCCATTCCTCCAAAGACGGCTGATGTATCGGGTTTAGCTAGTAATGACAATCTCATATGAATCTAATATTATGAACTCTCACTTAAAAGAACGTGAAGCTCAACAAAGACATTGTGTGCTGACTAAAATATTGTATTTCAAAACACATTTTTATTTCTTCCATTTCAGATGTATTTAAATATAACGAAAAGAAATCTCATGAACATTAAAGGCTATGTGTATACCATCAAATAAATCAGTCCATGTTACATCTTATAAGCCTGAGGACAAGTGGCATGTCATAGCTCACATGTTGTATAGCTCTACTGTAATCCACCCCTAGATTCACATATAAGCTACCTACTGGGGAGAATCTTTCACCACCTTCACCATCCACTGAGCTATGCCCAAGAAGAGTACATCTGTACTAGTAAGTTAGTATACTAGTAAATTAAAAGATTATACTGCTAAGGTAATGGAGCTTGGTCAGCTAGGCTGTTAAACGACTAGACTGATCTCTGGCACAGTTCTGTCATAACACTCACCCAAAGTACACTCTGGGAAATCCCACACTCTGGGACCTGCTCCCCACAGGCAGTCTGGAGGCTCCTGCCCTGGAGTCAAAGGAAATTTGAGTTCTTGCTACATAAGTCCTGCAGAAAACTGGCTCCAGGGCCAGGTTATCCTCCATACTCTTTTTTAGTACAGAGGTGGCTTTGGTGTATGGGGCAATACTAGGGCCAAAACCCTAGCTGGGAGCATGTTAACAAGTTAGCAATTCAGATGGCTATATGTTAGTGTCAGTGCAATACACAAGAAGTGTAGAAGCAACTAATAGAGTTACCTGCTGTGTGTGGCTATAATGGAAATGCAATGGAAAATTAACATACTACTTAAGAGGCTGCAAAGATCCTTAATATTTAGTTCTTTAAGATGTAAACCCAAGAAACACAGATACAGTCTGTTAAGACCTGTACTTGAAGCTTTATCACTTCAACATTGTTCATTTGAAGTTTTACCTTTAGATTATTATTTATAGTGGATAAATATATGATGGGACATCATGTTAGATATTTGTATGCTGGACAGAGTCTGGAGACAGGAATACCTCAGTTTTCCTTTAAAGCAGCAACCAAAAAGCTATTTAGCTTCCTAGCTCTGAAGTTCTCTTTGTTAGGATATAATAACCATATCTATGGGGTGAAGCAAACAGAAAAGATGTGAAATCAGACTTCTCTCTTCCACTCTGATTCCTTCTCTCAGGAGTTTCTCAGTTCCCACATGTCCTGCAGATAATTTCTGCTTGTTGCCTCCCAATCTTTGTCTGCTCCCTGGAAGTTGCTTCCTGCTAAGCCTGGTATTTTCCTGAGAACACTTCGGCAATTTCTCTTAGTTTTATTCCAGAGCACAGGGTACAGCAAGGCAGCATGCCAGTAGCCTGCTGCATAGCCACAGACTTCTGAAATCATGAGGAAACAAATGAAACTTACAGTGTCTGCCACAGATCATTTAGTGGGGAATGAGTTAATATGCAGAAGAGCACAAACATTACTACATAAAAAAAAAAAAAGAGGTATTGCCTTTAAAAGGAAGAGAAACAACAATTTCACAGCATTTTGCCATACATCAGAATATAGATGATAGATGTGCATGATCAGAAATAGCTGCTCCAGAACTGTGACCCCCTCCCCTTCACTCCACACCAGGCTCTGTTCCTCCTCGGGCACAGCTGAGCCAGCAGGCGAAAAAAGATCTTAAATCTGCAGAAGGAACAACATGATAAATGGGAAAGAGGGGAGTCTAATTTAATGTTG
This sequence comes from Coracias cyanogaster, assembly GCA_033124195.1. NCBI lineage: Eukaryota > Metazoa > Chordata > Aves > Coraciiformes > Coraciidae > Coracias > Coracias cyanogaster. The sequence goes on from JAVSBS010013663.1 coordinate 30,694, forward strand.
TTTCATATATGGAGTCCTGAAGCAAGCAATGAGGACAGACCTGAGAACTTTACCTCCTTTTGTTTATGGAAGGTAAATTGGTGGCTTTATAAGCAAGGAGGGACAAATTAGTGATGGAGGTGTACGAACATTGCAGGCTGATTCTGGTGAGGCTTTCAGGCTGTGATGACAAAAAAAAGGATTAAAAGTGACAGTGGAGTTACTGTGCCATAACAGATGTTGGTATATACAGTAGGTACTGGCAGAGAGCTTTTGAAAACAGTATATTATTACTTCTCTTACTGCAGTTTGTGCATTTTTTTAAGTGTACGATTTATCAAAGTCTCCATTAGAGCTGAAGAGCTTTGTGTAGCTGATGGAAGCGATAGTCAGATATTTCAATAACTCGCTTCAGGCAAACAAAATTTGTGATTCCTGGAAATGTTGTTTATAAAGAGACATTATGCGCTGCAGTTCTTTCTTATTTTTGGCCCAAGTGTTTAATATTATTTTGCCTTGAGTGAAGATATTGTTGATTTAAATATAGCAGGTGTACTAATCTCATTATTACATGAGATGACATACCCCAAGGGTGGGAGAAAGTTAAAAAAAGACTGAGCTCCCTTGAACTTCAGCTTAGCAAAACTATGCCTCTTCTGTAAAATAAATAAATTCTGCAGCTATACAAATCCTAGAACTACTTCAAGCCATAGAAATTACTCACATAATATAATGAATTATAATTAGCAAAGTTTACTGTCTCTTTTTCTCCATCTTTGGCTGTGAGTTAGCACAGTAATAAGACAAACTTTAAAAAGTAAATAAACCTACATGCTAGTTAAATTATTTATAATAAAATATTTACATTTAAAGAACATGCAGTAGGATTAAGTATGGATAAAATATGTACAGCAGGATAAGTGTCCAGAGTGTATATGTGTAGAAGATAGCTACAGGCCAAAGGTGGACACCTGGGGCTTATCTCAGTACCAGTGATCTAAATGGTGCAGAAACCAGGTACTGAGTCTTGATTGTCTGTACAGTTAGAGTGATACAGTGGTCCCTCATGTGATTTCTGGCTCCTATCAAATAATTCCGGCATAGCTCAGAAGAGTACTTCAGAGGCAGTTTGGCACCATCTTCTTTGGTGTTGTGCTACTTAGCTAAAGGACCATAAAAATAAGCTATGGCATGCTTAATTTACTTGTATATATAGCCCTAGTAGTATTGAAAAGCATTTAGCTAATTCTTAACAATATTCTTCCATGTTTTCCAATTAGTATTATAATAAAGCTATGAAGGAATGAAGAATTAAAATAATGACTAAACTATATGAAGGAGCTAATAAATCTGAAAGGCACATCTTGGGTAAGCAGTCATTAGAAATGTAACATACCATTTCTAAGAAATGGGTTCTGCTTTTTATAACACCTTATGGGTTATAATGTTTTCAGAGCTTCAAAAAAGAAAATAATGCTCTAGGTATTACATTAATATACAAATAGATACCAAGAGTTTTGTATGTGAGTGTATCTGGAAGATGGAGTGTCTACCTCTCTGAGCTTATATGATCAAAACCAGCTGCTAGAGAGACCAGCATGAGTGAGGTGCTCAGTACTGATGGCTTGAGCAGGACCACTGGTCACAGCCTGGGTGCCCGGTGCAGGCTGCTGGTGACATGAGTATCTGTGACACCCCCAAAGCAAGTGTTCATGTATTGTTTCCTGAAACTCCAAACTGAAATCACTAGTGAGTAGGAGGCCTCAGGTCTAGATAGCGGTATCAGGCATATGGAGGGTCTATGCAGGTATCGGGGGGCACCTGCAGGTGAGCGATGCCTGTGAGACCAGTGTGAGTCTTCTGTTGGCAGCGAGCACTGGGCTGGTCCGGGGGACCTGTGAGGTGGGAGAGTGTTGTGTGTGCACCCATGTGAGTGATCTGTCTCTGCCAGACCAAGAGGAGGAGGGCATGGGACTCTGTGTGTCCTGGAAGCATTAGGCTGGGCATGGCTCTGCTGTGGGTGCTTTCTCTGTAGCAGGCCCTGGTAGTGTCTTTTGCATGTGCCCAAGATACACACTCAGTTTTGCTGCTAGTTGAACCTGCAAGTAGGAAAGTGGCAGCCGTGTTCATAGGCCTGGAACAGAGGAACCCCCAGGTCATGCAGATGCTGGAAACAGCAGCGACTTACAACACTGTATATTCTATGTATTGTAAGAGAGAAAGGAAGAAAAAGTCAAAAAATGTTCAGAGTATTTCTGGTTAAAACAGCTGTTTGAAAATGGGAAGGTTAGAGTGTATCTGTTTCTATTCACTACTTTTTTAAAAGCCACGGAGTCCAACCTGGAACCTGGGAATAGATTTCATTTTTCGAAGTGATTAACCTTCATTGTTTGCAACAACCATGAAATTAAACTACACTGAATTTTAAATGGTCCATCTTGTTCTCAAGAGCACTCAGAGGTACTGTAAGCATTTACAAGCCTGATATTATTTTTGTTTCGTTTGTTTGTTTTTTCCTAAAAAAGGTCCAAAGACTTAATTACTTTGGTGTTACAAATAAAAAAAATAGACCTGAATGTTGAAAATGTAAACATTAAGATAATCTGTATGCTGGCCAAGATTGTGTCATAGCCTCCTGAAGAGTTGACACTTTCAGCAGCTAAACTTTGCTATGTCAGTCAACTGTTCAGCAAAGAATGCCACTGCATGACTGACAGTTCTCATATCAGTGCAGGATTGACCACGGAGATCTTTAAACATGTTGTGACAGAAACAATCTGAGCCAGCTTCACTGGGGTTAGCACATTAAATTACCAATGTCAAACCTCAAAAGTGAGTACAGAAGAAACTATAATGCTCTTGTATGGGTCTCATATTGAGGTAGGAAATAAAGAAAATATGTCTTTGCTGCTACTATTCCCTGTGTGATATGCAATTAGAAGTTTGTGAATATAAGATCAAGAGGAGGATCTTTTGATCGTGGAAGTACCAAGTGTGATAATAACACACACTGCTGCTTCACTGAGTGAAATGCTTAAATTTTATCAGTATTAAATGCTATTGATATAAGACTTTTAAAAGGGGAGCTGTGTGCTAATTTGAACCTCTTGCTATAAACAAACACGCTGGCTCTGTGATTGCATTTGTAGAGATCCAGTCTCCTGGCGGTAAAGAGCAGGCTACAGGAATGAAATTAAAGATTAAACTGGTTTCAGAAGAGACTCAGGAGAGGCTTATACATGTGTGAGACAAGATCTGGGACTACAGCTGTAAAATCAGTTAGCTTCTGGACTTCCCTGAATTTTGTTGATATCAACATCTTACCTAATTAGTTTTCTTTTTTTTAAAAAAAAAGGGGAGGGAAGAGGGGAATGGAGAGACCCTAACCCCAAACAAATTGGAATAAATTCCTAAGGAAGGGCATTTCTGATGAGGAACGTGTAAGAAAATAGTACTGACTCTTGAAAGAGTTTGAGTCATTTGTAATCTGATGTGAGCCATGTGGTTTCAGGTGCCATTCAGGACTATGGGAGACGTGGTAGCAGCAGCAGCAGGAGAAAATGCCCTGAGATGAAGGGGCAGCACCTATCTGTGGAGATGTTGTGAAGCTTCTGCAAAAATACTTTCCTGAGATGGGGTTGCTTTTGACCCATCATCTAGGGCTAGATCCTCTGTAGAAGTCATGTGTACAAAGCAGGTTTTGGATTGTGTTGTGAAAGATTTTTGAATCCTAAACCCCAGACAAAGCATGAGGAAAGGTGAACATATCACCATGAGATATAAGTCATGTGCTGCTGGGATGCATAGCTAAAGTAGATCCCAGAAAGCCCTGGGAGCTCCTTCCAGTATGTGTCTGAAGCTCTTCAGACTGTTTTTCTCAATTAGCTGTTAGTGATCTCTGCTGTGGCTGAATATAAGTTGGTACTGCCTCTAAAATTTTATTTGAAACCAAGAAAAAAGCCAAGAGGAGACTGCAAAAGTAGGTATGCTTTAGAGCCATGCTTCTAGTGCTCCTTCTTTTCTTCCTGTATTACTTCTGCATTAATTTCTGCCATATGACAGTGATTTGGCAGGAAAAGCTGCAATTATCTTTATCCCAATAAAGGCTAAATGAATAAGTAAGGCAGTAAAATTGAATTCACTCTAGCTCAAGAGGGGCTTGAAATTAGGGGATTTAACTTCCTGGAACGGTCTTTTTATGGATAAGTGAAATTATGTAGTTTTAGAATTTCTTTTTCTAATATTAATAGGCAATTATTTTATTTAAAATAAAATAAAATACACAGTTTTGTTTGGAGCCCAGTTGCACTATGACATTGTTAGAACATTCTTTTCAGTGCTTTCAAGAGCCTAAGTATAGGAATGCTTGGTTTCTGCATTTTGGCAAGTGATGGAGAAAGATGCTATGCTGCTTAGATGGGGCAGTTTTGTATATGTATGGAAATACAATTTTAGTAGCTTTAATAGTACTTTAAAATAAATCATAGAGGTAAATAGTTAATTTTATCTTTCCAAGGCATTCAACAAGGTATTCTTCGTGTCCTGATGATTTGCAGTACAGTCTTAATCCAGCCAGGAACACACAGTGCTCAAGCCAAGCAGCATTCTTTCTCATGCAAAGTAGAGTAGTAATAACACCTGTGTCTGATGTAAGACTGTGCCATCAAACAATAAGTATTCCCACGAGAATTAGTCCTGCTTTTGTTACCAGTTTGTGATAAGAAAAATTTTTGCAGGAGAATCTATAGCTCACATTCTGTTTTCAGCAAGTTTCAGTGCAAACAGTAGAACTAAGAAGCCCAACTTACCTTTTTCCTGGTTTGAGAATGTTATAAACTGCAGGTGCAGTTGCTGAGAAGAAAAGGGAGTTGTAACTGAAAGCTGGTGCTTATAAGATGTTTTCATTTCAAGCACAGTTCATACTGTATAAATGGCAGGGTTATACTATGAACTTAAGCAACTACAGTTGTAAGCAAAACTATTTCTTGTCATTAGCATATATTACCTTTTTCATTTGGGTACTTGATTTCATGGCTAAGTAGTTAGTTTTACATGGCTTGCATGTTCATACAATTTACATATGAATGCATTATTATACTAGAATATTCAAGACTTTCCTGTATAAGTATACTGTGATCTAGAGGAAAATGCTGTGTGGTAGATCTTAATACAAATAACAGCAGGTCACTAAAATTAAATATTTAATGAAATCAAGCCCAGTAAATGATCATTCATTCTTTATGCATTTCTTACTACTAGTGTTGAGGAAAAAAGATGCATATATGGGTATGAGACCTCGTAAAGCCTGTGTAAGATTTCAACTGTGAAAGGCTCTTAGTTACATATTAAAAATTCTTTAATTGTACCTATGACTGTTGTTGCAACTATCTCTCTAGTAATCTCTAAAGGATGAAATATAGCTAGACGCCTTGCAGAAACTGATTGACCTCTCCATAAGCGTATGTAATTCCACATAGACTTCTCTTTAGTTTTGAACATAGCCTGCTCCTTCTGTGTAATTGTTCTGGGCCTATTTTCAGTTTTGTTAATTCTCCCTTAGTGAGAGATATCCTTTAGTACCTGTCTGTTCCTGGTTTTATTGCAATGCAGTTAAGTTAGGGAGGCTTAAGGTGATGCTCTGAGGGATTGAAAGCAAAGTAATACCATGTGCTGTTTAGAAATGGCACGACAAGAAATCTATTTTGTTTTATTTGGTCTTGGGAAATTTTATTGGGGAAAAAAAACATGTAGATGAAAAAAGTGTAGCTGGCTTGGGCCAGCTCCATTTTTCTGGTTCAGAGAATAAGTAGTCAGAGTGAATGTCATACATGACACCTTGTTGTGGGTTAGTCCCAGTCAGCAGCAGAACCCTACCTAGCCCCTTGCTCACTCATCCCAATAGGATGGGGGAGAAAACTCGTAGGCAGGCAGGCCAGTGTTCAGCCATTTCCAGGAAAGCAGGGCTCCATCATGCACAATGATTGCTTGGGAATGCAAAATGTCATCATTTTGAACATCCCTTCTTCCTCCTCCTCCCCCCAGCTTTTATTGCTGAGCATGATGTCACGTGGTATTGGATCTCCCTTTCGTCAGATGGGGTCAGCTGTCCTGGCTATGTTGCCTCCCAGCCTTTTGTGCACCCCCCACCTATTTGCTGTAGTGTGAAGAACAGAAAAGGCCTTGACTCTGTGTAAGCACTGTTCAGCAATAACTAAGACATCCTTGTATTATCAACACTGTTTTCCTCATAAACCCAAAGCATAATCCCATACAAACTGCTATGAAAAAAAAAAAAACTATGAAAGTCAAAATAGTACACACCTAAAGTCCCCATTCATTTCAACGGGACCATGGTTTGAGTGAAAAATACTGCACAAACTGCTATTTTTGTCCTAATTGTGTCTTTGGTTGACTTATTTTGAAATGATTTGAAGTGAAAGTATGTGAGTGGGGTTGCTCCTTAATGACTTTATTTTTCTTTCTACAGTTGGTTCTTATTTTACTTTAAAGGTTACAGTATTTCATCAAGTTTTGAAATCAGCAATGTATATGGCTTTTTTACAATAATTATAATCTGCTGAAGGAGTTAGATCAAGTCCTCGCTAGATACGTGGCTTGTGCTTTATCTGTATAACGTTGGCCTTCTTAACATCGCTTTCTTTTGCTAATTTTTATCTCTGCATGCATCAGAAGTTGTTTAATCATCTCTTTTAGATTACAAGAACTACACTGAAACTTTTTGGTTTTCATAGCTTAATTGGATGATGTTCTGTTAGTATGCAAAGGGAACTTCTCTGTAGACGGTAGAGCTGTCAAGTAATGCAGTTGCAGAGTGAAACACCCTGAATTAAATCCTTATCCTCATTGAAGTCAGTGGGATCTTTGCCTTTGTATTAAGATTTCACTCTCGAGTATTATATACTATCGGCAAAATACTTACGAAATCATGATGTAAAGAGTTTCAAGGAGCATGCAGTAATTTCAACCTTTATTACAAAATAGTGTCTGTGGGGGAGTCCTTGCTGGGGTAACTTTCTTGCTCCCAGCCTTCTCTTGTAAAGAAGAGATGAACTAATCTCTTCTGAATTTTTCCTGGTCTTCGCTTTCATTCTGTCTGATCTTGGTACCACTTGTATGGAAATGGTACTTTCACACATAAAATAATGTACATAGTGCACTTGTTTATAATAAATAGTACTTATAATAAAGAAACATACTATGCAAGTTTATTCTGATATCCAATTAAATTTTGTATCACACTTTCTCTAGCATAGGAGTTTATGTTTTTCTTTTACCTGGATTTAGTGATGCCTTCTAAAAAACTATTCTGATGAGTGTTTGGTTGTTTTCCTTTAATAATATTAGCAGTAATAGCATTAAAAATGCTATCTAAATAATAAAGTCACCAAGTAGTTGTATTATTAGCAGTCTGGAGAAATGTTGTCCATCCTGAGATGGATAAATTGCCTCCTTTCCAAATCCCCAGAGGCATGGGGAATAAGGAATTTAATTATTTTCAGATGTATAACCTCTGAGTGTTCTGGTGTATTTAGGACTGAGAAACAGTGGAAACAATGCCTTAAACTTATTCCCCATGTGCTTAGGGGGATACAAAATGATTGCTGCTGAACTTTATGTTTCCAGACTTTTTGCGAAGACAGAAAATAGACACAAATTACATCTATCAGTCTTCAGTCGGTATCCATCTTTAAAATGACTCTAGTCTGCTGTGTTAGAATCTCTGACTGACATTTTTTCTGACTTTAAACACCTTCAGTATGCTTACTTGAGAATAACAATGAGCTTGCAGTTCACTTACTTATTGGTACTAGCTTTTTTTGAGAATTGCAGATTTCATCCATAGTTGGTTGTTTCAAATCCTTTGTTGGCAATACTACACTGTCAGGCTGTGTTGTGCTCCATTCTGCATTCCAGGGAAGTTAATGAACAGCCTCTTTTTAAAGCAGTCTAAGATTTTTGACTGGAAATTCAGCAGCTGCAGCATATATTCTCCATGAACTGCAGGGGTCATTGTTCTGAATGGTGGTTACAGTTGTGTAAATTTTAATTCATACAGAAAAAATACAAAATCTTAAAAAAATCTCAAGTAAAAAGAGATGTCTGTTTACTTGAGTAAGAATTTGCAATTCTGAGAATTATCTGACAATTTTTGTCCAATCTTCCTCCACCTTTTGATGCTTACATCTATCTGAGCTAAAGCCTATCTTTCTTAAGTACATACTTTGAAGATATTTTGATGCACAGTATGTGAATTCCCAATGAAATAAAAAATGCTGAATTTATTTTGTGCTCTTTTTTTCATTTTTGAAGAAGGCGAAACCTGTGAATGGGAAGGAGGAAAGAAATTACACCAAAAAAGGAAAGTGAGAAATAATATCTTACTGCTGAATTGAGCTTGGGGAACATCATTTGCCGCTCTCTTCCCATCAACTGCAGATGAAGCTGATGGAAAAATTTGATTAGAAAGTACACATACCTTCACAAAGAAGAAAAAAAGAAAAATTCTTATGCTAGCAGAACCTTAGCAAGAAATAGTTGCTGGAGAATATAAATAAATATGCAAATACAAAATTTGTTATACATTCTAACTAAAAGGATGATTATCCACTGGAGTAAAACAGTGATGCTTTATGCCTCTTATAAGATGTCTCTCCATTTCTGTGAGTTATATACAAGTCGTTGGGTTCAAATAGGGTACTTTATTACAGGAAATTTTAAGATCACCTGTGATATTTGATCTAAAATCAATAGAAGCCTCCTAATTTCCTGTTGTAATCTTATTTTTCCTATTTTTGGAATAGTTTAAATATCCTGTAAGTGTTATGTAAATTGAACCTTTGTTTTTCTAGTAAAAGCTCTTGACAAGATCTGCACATTCTCAAGAGCTAGAAATTCTCAGCACTAAAATATTATAACTGAGGAAATTTGTTTTGGTTTGTGGGGTTTTTTGTTTGCTTTTGTTTGTTTGTTTGTTTTTTTGTGGTGTCCTATATGGTGTGTCACCCCCTTTCCTGCCCTTTTGAATCCGGGCTCCAGGTTGCAAACTAACACAGAGGAACATCAGTGTGCTTTCTAAACTGCTCTGAAAATTTCACCAGTATATATATGCATGAGTAATTATATAGACAGGCAATGCTAATATTATATTGAAATAATCTGTGATGTTTACAGTCAGCTGCAACTCACTGAAGTGCTAGAACCTAGTTTTTAAGTTCATTACATTGTCTTAATGTTGGCTATGATGCATATAATTTTGCATTTAGCCCCTTTCTTTCACATTGGTTTCTAGCAGATTGCAGAGTAATGTTAGACCATCTCTTGCCACTTCTGTTCTGGTATCTTTTACTGCTGTTGAATTTCTTACCTCTTGCTGACCGATGTCAACAACACATTTAGACACAGTAGTACTATTTTTGACCCAAGCCCACTTTACATAAAAAGAGCACTGCAATACTTGGTTAGCACATTGTAATGAACGCAAGTAAGAAGCAGCTAAGGATTTAAACAGTTGGCAACCAAAAATGAGACAAAGGTAGAGGAAAGACAGATGGAAAGTGAGGGAAATCTAAAGTACCTTGTAAGCAGTGTAGCATTTCTTGGAGCTTTGAAGCTGGGGGATAAGTGAGATTTGAAGTTTCTAGCTAAACTGATGTAAAAACTGGCTACCACTCATTGCTCCTTCTGCATCCCTAGCACTGTAAGTGAGGGAGTTGCTTACTTCACCCTGCTTTGCCTGGACCAGGCAGAAAAATGGGAGGAAAAACCAAACACTATGAAAGCTGCAACTCCCAGATCCCTAGCTGGAAAATCACATAGTTGATAATACCAGACCCAGAATTTACAAACATGTGGCTGTGGGTGAGACCTCCTGTGGCTTACACACTTTGACTTATGCTAATTCTAATAAAATGTAGTGTATAACAAAATGCTTCAGGGTTATTTAATTTTAGCACTAATCTTTAAAAGGGACCTTCCAAAAACGGTTTGTATCAAAGATAAAAAATTATGAGGACTACCATAAAACTTCGGAATTATTTTTGCTTCACCTCTATTTTTGTCTACATTATTACTTGTTTACTTGTTTGAAAAGGTAAGATGTCTTGGAATAAATGAGTTTTCTGGCTTATAAAGCAAATATGAAAAAAAAAACCACAACTGACATAAACTTAGCTAGGCAAGTATATCACAGACTGTGTGAAATTACAGAAGTGACATTCTGCAATTAAAACCTGTAAACGGCATTCAGTAAGTAAGACAGGAAACTGTCCATGTCTTTCATGTAAAATTGTCTTTGGCTTTGTATATTGTGAAAGCTCATATGTCTTTGTCCCCCAGCAGCAGGGGAATCAGCCTGGTATGAAGGGCAAGGAATGACAAAGTGTCTTTTATGCAGTGCTGCCTTGCTTGGAGCTGTAAAAGTGATGGGTAAATGACCTTTCCTCCTGTGATCTACAACACTAGGTTCCTGTGAATGCTTAAGCCATCAAATGCATTTTAAACTTTACAGTGTATTTTAAAACAGTAAGGTTACGTTGTGTAGTGCCAGAAGAAATCCTGTGTTTTCTAGCTTACTTAATACCACGTAAAACACAGGAAGAGCCATGTAACAATTCTACATTTATAAAGAGCAAACGTGACCTACCAAGTTTCTATTTGAGAAAACTCAGCCCAAAAGACCCTACAGAGTTTATATTTGAAAGGAAGAAGCAAAATATTTATTTTTTTATCACCATCATGCATGTATATGCCCAGCTTGTAATGGGATCTGCATACAATGAATCTGGTCATTGGTTATTTGTGTTTAAAAGAAAGAGAGGTCCTAATTCACATCTGTAAAAGCCATCTCAGTTCTACTGAGCTCTCCCTTACAGCTACTCAGGTGGCTATTTCTTTCTTTATTACTCATTCACTGCTGTGCTTTAGAGGAACAGTCCTTCGTTTGACAACTGCAGAAAGGTTTGATTTTTGCAAAATGAATCTTAGCCCATGAAATAATAGAAGTTATGTGTTATACACTGCAGCAGATAAGTCAAATCTTCTGTTTGCCCAAGTCCTCTGCAGCTGTTAGTAAGCTGACAAACAAATACTCAAAGGCATCTCGAAAGCATGGTGGGATTAGTGGGAAAAAACCCAATCAATTATTCTTTATGTTAAGAAAACTTTGGATCAAAGTATTACCTACATGCTAAACATTGCATTTAATATTAATACACTTTTTCACTATTTCTACAGTTTAATAAACAGCCATTACCCCACTTCATTCCATTCTCATTGATACAGGGTTTCTGATTTACATAAAGTATATATGCTTTTCTGAAATGGTCTAGTAACATGTCATTCCAGATTTCCTCTTATGGTTTTGTCAAATTTTTCACCATTGTGTTACAAATAATTTTTTCTCATTCTACTTCACTTATTGACTTCTCTGTTGAGTGTCATGCTCCCAAAAGAAGTATGTGCATCTGTATGGGGAAGAAGTAGGTAAATACACCTTTGCATGTGGCCTACTTATGTCAGTATCAGCTATGTTATGGTGGCAGCATTGTGGTATTTGTGGTGTCTACAAATATAAACCAGGCGAAATTTGTAGACAGAAATTAAGTCAGTCAGAAATTTAGAAGATTCATAACTGTTGGGTATGAAGCCCCTTTGCAGGTCAGGATCTTGCTGAGCAAGCCTTATGCTTTCTGTTTATACCAGCTGATCAAATGAAAGATACTACTTGTTCCCATATGCCTTGCCTCTTTCATTCTAAAACGGTGTTTTTCTCACTTTATGTGGAAAAATACTGAATACTTTCTTTTTAAATTTTGTTTTATTGTTTTTTTTTCCTTCCCCACAACCACAGCCATAGTACTGGTGCATGCAAGCTGCATGCAGCAATACTTTAAGCTCTGTAAACTAAAGGTTTTCTTTGGATTTATATCTCATAACTTGTATATTCAGAGTTTTTCAGGTGTGATAGTTACAGATTGAATTGCTGACATTATCCTGGTGTTACATGAAAACCACCACCCTGGCTGTAAGAAGCAACCTACATTGCACGGGTCAAGTCCAGGCCAAAGGTGGCTAGACAGGGCTGTGGTGACAGGCACAGGTTCAGGGCCAGGCTGAGATGTCAGCCCACAATGCTCTGTGGGAGCACTCTGGCAAAGTCCCCAAAAGAAGGGGACAGGTCTCATCTGTACTGTGTCTGAGCTGCCCGTGAGCCCCAGCAGCCAGACCTTCAGGAGAGGGGATGCTCTGAGGGCCTCTAGACTGAAACCTGAAACATGTCATTTGTTGGACAGCTCGCTAATAGAAAGAGTTGCAGTCTGTGCCCATCATTGAATTTAGCTGCTCCCTTAACAGAAATTTTAAATCTCAGTAGTATTAAATGACCTTTATATGTGAGGGTTGGGGTTCAGAAAATACTTCAACTGCACAACTCTACTCTGAGGTACATTGATTCTAACACAACTTTTATGACCAGCTTCTCTCTCCAGTTGTATTTCATTTGCATGTGAATATTTCAGAAATATTTTACCCAAAATGAGTCTGTACTTTTCATACACCTTTGGTATACAGTATTATTAAATACCATCAGAGATAGCAGAGTTTTGATAAACCAAAATACTGGAAGAAAAACGCCCCCTTGATTTCTAACAATTTCTTTTGTTAACAGTTTCATTCTCTTCCAATGTATTTGGTGGATTAGACATCTCGTCTGTACATAATTTGAACTTCTGACTGTTAATTCTGAGGCTAAACACTTATGATTAAAGATGAGCATGAGTTAGAAGTATGACACCAGATGGTGACTTACTTGCTTCAAATAAAAGACAAACAAACCCATGGGATTTCTAAATCTCATCTTATTAAATGCAGAGGCTACACCTCACTGTTTTGAGAAAAGGTTTAATAACTGGGACATGCGAAGACTCAAAAGGCTATTCCATGCTGTTTAATTTTACCAATAAGATCATTGCACATCTGACACTGAAATTCTGGATTTTTTTCTTCAAATTTTGATGTGTCACTTAAGACCAAGAAAATTATATATGCTTTTACCTACTTGTGTCAGATACAATTTTTCAAACTGTCTACCACACTGCATATGTTTTATAGGAACAGCTTTGCAAAATACATTTAATGAACTGGTTTTTTGGCTGTTAGTAAAAATACTTTGAGGAGAGATTCAATGTGTATTAATTCTTACAGCATTATTAGTATACTTTTATTGCTTCAGCATTTAGCATCTAAAATAAGTCGACAAACTCTAAATCTAATTTTCCAACTGTAAGAAACCATAAAGATCTCTAATACCTGTCAATGCCATATATCAGAGATACTGAAGTGGCACTTAATAATTTGAACTATTTTGTTGGTTTCATAAAGACTTCTTACAACATTGGGAGGTATTTCACAGCTGGCTGTGGCCACACATTGAAAATGTGGGTGAATGATAAAGGCAGAGTGTGTTTGTCTCTTGAGATGTTACCCCTCACCTTGACAAGCTCTTTGTACATGGAAAACTGGTTTAGCAAAAAAGAGCTGCTGTGATTACAGAATGAACATAAAGCTTTCACTTCTCTGTCATTTAACAGCTGGCAGACTACAGAACTGCTTTTTGAGGAGACAATTTAATAGGTTAGTATTAACAGACATACATGAAACCACTTTCTCTCCTAGGGTTTAAATGGAGTAAATTGATGGGCCAGGCTGCAGCTTGCAGGGACACTGCAACAAGAAATGGTGCATTTCAAGCTTCCATACAAGGCCATAGATAGCTGTTCAACAGGCTAAAATCTCTGGGCAAAAAAAGTTGTATGAAAGCCTTGGGGAAAAAAAGCCCATTTGACCTATTTACGTTCTTTTATTTTTGTATAAGTATGGTCCTTGCTATGAGTACAGCACATATTTTATCCTTGCTTCATTCTTTCATATCCTGTGGAGTTATACTTTTACTTTTCTTTTGTTTGTATGTCCAAATAGATGAAAATAGCTGTATGTTGAAAACAAACCCCCAAAACTCTTTGGTTGTACGTGAGAGTTGTCCCATTCTATTGGAGGTGGCAGCGGAGATAACTTTATGATTTCTCCCCTGAAAAGTAATTGTAAAAAGTTATTGTCATCTTCTTAGTGCTTCTTTCTATTTGCTGTGGGGTGTATAATAGAATTATTTAAAAGCAAAACAGGCATGAAGTACTTTTGGAGACAGCAAAGGATTATGACAGTGATCACATAGCCATCCAAAAGTTTAGTCTAGGTGCTGATGCTCTTTGTTGCCTGGGGTGAGTGAGCAATGAATACTATGCTGGTGTCATCATCTACATCAGGATATTAACCACTGTCAGGATGTGGGCAGGGGCACTAACAGCCATCTATGCAGGTACTAGATGGATTGCAGCATGAGTTTTGTTTGAGCCCAAGTAGCAGTTTCCTGAATGATTCTTGGGAATGACTCAGAAGTTTGTACAGCCTGCTGACTGTTCTGAACAGGCAATCTGGATGCAGCCATCCTGTTTTGCAGGCTCAGAAAGTGTAATAATAATAATGTGCCAGCTGGCTTCAGTTCTGTTCAGTTTTAGTGTATAGCGTAGTCAGCATGTCTCCATATCCTGATTTAGGGACTCACATGTATGGGAAGTCTCTGGAAGTGCAGCATGGTGTCCAGTGAAACACACAGGTTTCTGGGGTTTTGATTAGAAGAGACAAGTTTTTTTCAGATTTGAAGATCACCCTTACCCCCTTGCACAATTGTAGTACAGAAATAAAAATGGAATTAGTCAATTCTGGGACAATTTCAGTATTAAATTCTCTTCAATTGCTTCCAGTAAATAATCATTTAGACAAATAAGTACACACAATCTCCTTTAGCTGCACATTGAATAAGTACTGTAGTAAAGTAAACTTTTCTTTGATATGGCATCAGCCTCACAGATGGCTTCATTGTTCAAATAGCCATAATACTAATTTGGCTGTCAAGATTGTGATAAAACTGAGGAGGATGAAAATACCTTCTGGTGTTCCATATGCTGTTTTGAGCTTAGGGTTGAAATAGACAATGGCAACCAAAGTGGACAAAATGTCATATTACATAAAAACATTACAAAGAACAAGTGAGTTTCTTCTTTGTTTTATTTCTGTTTTGTTTTACTATTTGCCACATTGGTGGTGTTGGAGTCCCAAAAGAGTTAGGGAGATGGAGAACATGTGGAAGTTGTTTAACAGTGTCTGTCTGCAAGTGTCAGTTACAGCTATGATCTCATAAGAAGAGCTAGATGAAAGCCTAGTGTCATGTCCAGATCCAAATGGTCCTGAGTTAGTTGTCTACAGTGT
This sequence comes from Coracias cyanogaster, assembly GCA_033124195.1. Lineage (NCBI taxonomy): Eukaryota > Metazoa > Chordata > Aves > Coraciiformes > Coraciidae > Coracias > Coracias cyanogaster. The sequence goes on from JAVSBS010013663.1 coordinate 46,015, forward strand.
AAGTTTTGGGCAGACCATTATTGAATATATGAACTATAAATTGGGCTAATACAGAATTCAGTGGATTGGAAGATATTGTTTGGGTGGACTCTGAAATGTCAGTTGAGCAAAATGAATTTGAGAGTAAGTTTTTAAAAAAGCTGGAAAATTGTGATATGTAGCTACAGGATGGCAAATCTTCACTCATTAAGAATCCCTGAGATCTAACACAAAATTAAAGCCTGAGGCTCAAAGTGCTTTAGAAATTTCAAGGGACTTCAACAAATTTTTAAGGAGGAAATCTCTTGAGCAATCCATCCACTCTCAATTGTTGCCCTCTCCAGACCCTTACAACTTTAGTACTTAGTAAACAATGTTTATGGGTTTCATTCTAATCAGTCTCATTTTTCTCCTGGGAGCAACTACAGGTCATCATCAGAAGATTAAGCCTCTGTTTTTTACTTAATTCTTCCAGCTTTTTGTGTAAAAGCATGAAATTGAACATAACTAGTGTCTATGGCTCTATGGCTTGATTTTAAAAAGAGAAATCTCAGCAATCAGTTAGCCTGCCTGGAAACTGAAGTTCAGAGCCAGGTTTACAGCCAGGTCTGCAGTAGGGTGCTGAACTGTATGAGCTAGCTGCTGTCAGACACTTTATGGCACAGGGAGTGGGACTGTATTTATAGAAAAGGCCAAGACGGCTTATTTGTTAGGCTGCAGTGCTATACTTACTTGGTTGTGGTGCTTTCAGGAATTTAACTGTTCTGCTTCATTTTGTGGAAGTACAAGTGAGTTTGAAACTCTTCACACCCTGCTCCATTGAATGATGGAGATACACCTAACTTAGGTTTGAAAGTACTTCTCTGTGTCTGGATCATTTATGTGCTGCCTCAGAGTTAATGCAATAAAAGGTTTCACCCCTGCCTTTTCAAGTAACTGCTCTCACATGTTCATGCACAAGCTTACTTGGTTTCTATGGCATCTACAAGAAAACAGCTGTGGGTAAATAATGATCTTGCTCCTTGTCCTGGTTCGGCCAGGGCAGGGTTAATTTCTCTGGGGCGGAGGCTGCAGTCCCACACCACGTTGACGCCAGGCCCCGAGGCGAGCTCCGGTGCCGCGCTGTGAGGGGGAGGCCGCCCTGTCCCCGTCACCCGCACGGTATCGCTTGTTTTGTATCTTGTTTTTCTCACTGTTGTTGTTCTGATTGTTTCTTGTGTGTTACTGTATGAAATTCTCCTCATCTCCCCCTGCGAAGGCACTCCTAACCGCTGCCGCCCTTCCCTTCGCCCGGGGGCGGGGGAAGCGGCGGCGGCCCCGTGGCTCGGTGCCCGGCTAGGGCCGGACCCCACACTTCTTCGGAGTGATCCCAGGAATTTTTATTTTTCAAAAGCTCTGACATTTGGACTTTAATCTTTTCCTGAATTGTTTGTTTGATTAAAGGGGCATCGTGCAACTTTTTTCACTCCTTTTAATGTAGAATGAAAACGAAGCATTTTTAACAAGCACCACACTGTTTTAATTTATGTTTGCAGTGGATTTAAGTAACTTTCTTCCTCTAGGCACCTGCTTCCTTATCCCATCAGTGCAGTAGGATTTTTATCGGAGTGGTTACATGTAATGAATGTACATCAGCTTGGCATGATTCAAGCTTAAGGGCTTTTGAAGGAGCTTTTAAGGTTTCTCATGTGAAAACGGACTAAGTAAAAAAAAAAAAAGAAACAAAACAACCAAAAAACCACTTAAGGCTGGATTTGCATGATGGGCAACTTTTTCTATAAATACATTTTTTTCAGCTAAAAAAAATATGTGCTAAAATACATATTTATTTGCGAAAGATTCCAGAAGGTGCAACTGCATTTTACTGAGGGAAAAAAGTTTAGGGAAAACCCCAAACTATTTAAACTTGTGTTGATTTAAATTCCTAAAATTCTCCTTTGCTGATTAATTTAGGATGCCACAAATAAAATATGGCAAATTGCATATGTAGGATTCTGCTCTTCCTTTATTTTGTTTCTCCTCTTCCTCCCATTGTGCAAGAGTCCTTTTACCAGGCATTTGCACTGACTACCATGCAAAGAACTTACAGAAAGCAGGTGGTATTAAGAAACTTTACATCATGGTTTCATAATGTGCTTAATTTTGGTATATGAACTTTTTTTTCTTCTTTCTGCTCTTTGTTTTTAGTCCCACACTGCAGGTAACCAGCATCTATATATTTTTTTCTCCTCAAGCTGGGATATCAGGTGCTCCAGTTTAAGCATCCTGCCAAGCATGCATTTGCACCTGTGCTTGAGGGATTTTTTTTTTTTTTGCTTTCAAACCCAGATCAGGTCTCTGCACTTATTCATAGATTGGTCGTGTAAACCACTGTAAGAAACAAAGAGGACAGCACAAGACAGCACTGAAGAAAAGCAACTGAAAATAAACAACAGAAACTCATGCTTCTGTATTAAGAACAAAGGTTTTGTGACAGAAGTTGCTGTTGTAAAGAACATTCTCTGCCTCGCCTTGACTGGCTAAATAGAAAATCTGTGTTGCATGTTGTAAGACACTGACACATGAAAACAATTAATTTGGGAATCCTTTCTTCCATTCCAAATTTTCATCTCACTAAACTCACATTAAAAAATACATTTTCATCAAAGCTATGTTAACGTTCACAGACTACAGCTATGGAGTGCAAAATACTTCTTTGTTTCAGTTAGGTCCGTGAAATGCTGTGCATTGAAATGTATGCTGTGTGAGGACTTCCCAGGTAGCAAGCTATATGTAATTCTTCTATGGCTAAAGCTTTTAAAATGGTAGATTATTTTGCTGTCCTTATACTGCTATTTCTCCATATTGCGGAAACAGGTAGTAAGATTTGACACCCTTGTTGAAGTATGAGCCTACAAATGCTAACCAGACAAAAGCCTTCAGAAGTCAAATAACTTTCTGATGCCGTTTTTAAGAACAGATAGGGGTAATATTGAAAAAGGCATTGCTGCTTTTCTGTTATCACAAGGATTTTTAACAGCAGCATCAAAATGAAGTATTGAATTAGGAGAATGAAAAAACCCTTCACTGTTCCTGTAGGAAACACGGGACCACAGGGGCTTGAGAACTGCAAAGCTATCATTGATGGTTTTAGCCATATGTGCTCCTGGCATGGTTTTAATCTGTGTTCAAGACAATTCTTAGCATTGGTCAGGGTATAGGACAGGGCAGAGCATTTTTTCCAGACACCATACCTGTAAGAGGTGAGAAGAAAATGTTGGTTACATGACTATGATTTTTGCAGTGCCCTACACAAGGAAGCCCTAACTCCTTTTATTTTCAATTAGTCAACAGTCACGTGTGTAATAATGTATTCCTGTTAAAAATTTGCCTCATGTTGTTAAAGTTTGAAGTCTCTGAGGGCAGTGAAGTGCCATTTGTCAAAGCATTAAGGGCAAGAGAAGAGTTGTGGAAAGCTGCAAGACCCTTCAATCCAGCTTTGTTAAGAAGCCACCATACTGGCAGAAGTAGGGGAGTGCCTGAACCACAGCAGAGAACACTCCTGGTGCTGGGGCAGTTTACTCTAGGGGCTTTTCTGTAATCTCAACGAACAGTAAAGGAAAAGGAAACAAGTGGTTTTCGAAGGAATATTGCCTTAGTAATAAGCAGTTGCGGCTATGCTGGCAAATTGGTGATAGCTGAACACGAGCCTCTATTAAATCTACAGTAGTGTATCAGTTACTGAAGGTCATTTTTTTTCCCAAATTTAATCTGCCATTACTTACTTTCTTGTCTCTCTTTCAGTCCCATAAGGTTTTTTCTGACATGTAACTACTTAGCTTTGAGAACAGAAAAGTGGCACATACAAGGTGTTCCACAGTTTGTTTTTATCACATAATATGTGGCATTGGGTACTTTGCATTAAGCTTTATCGGTTCAGAGTTAAATAATGTTTCTTCTTGAATATATTTTGCTGAAACATAAAACATTTTGAGTATATTAAATAAGCATAATTTTGAGTTACCTAAGATATTTGTATACAATATCATTACAACTTTTTAACTTAAGAGTAAGCTCATGTCTTCTTCTGTTAAAATTACCATTCTTACCTAGTATGGCAGGTCTTAGTAGCAACATTGGGAACAACAGAGAGAATATCTGTTTGTGAAATCTGTCTCTAAGTTTTTATTCACAAATCATCTGTATAACTGTCACATGCATTCTGTTGTCTTGCCCTCATTAAGCTTGTTCTCTCATGTTAGTATCATAAATCTCAATATGGGTCAGCCACACTCTTGTTTCAAGGGGTCCAGGAAAAACAACTATGAAGAACAAATAGGCTTCAGATTGCTAGATTTATAAAAATTATGTATACTTGGGTAAGATATATGTAAAACTTTTCATGCTTCACTACCTTTTTAATAGTAACAAGAATAGTAAAATCTTGATTGTGCAATATATTTTGTTTGATTATATATCACAATAATAGTATTTTTGTACATTCCTGTCTTCCATCTTGAAATAAATGTGCTTTTCCATTTACAGGTAAGTCAATTAACTTTCTCATTCTCTGTCAAAATCAATATTAAGTGTCTCAATGAAATGTCAGACCCAAACATTTGTGTGTTGAGAGGCTGACAGGATAAGAGGTGTGCAAGTAGGTCTTTTAGACCTTTGTCTCCAATTATGTTGGCCAGATGAGGAAGCTTCTGCTTTCCTTGATCAGACTCCTTAAGACACAGAGAATCATTTTTATTTAAAATTTTTTTATACATTCAGGTTAGCTTCAGACTAGTCATACTCCCCCCAGTCTCCTCTCTCCACATGACTGTATGGAAACTGCCACATAGTTTCATGTTTTGCATAGAATGCTGCTTGTTTTCAACCTGCTTATAATTATGATTTGTCCATGCGCTATCATTTTTGTTCCAACCTTACCTTTAGCTTGTGTATTTCTTTTAACTTGGTGTTTGTGATCTAGTGTCTTCATAGTGACTGCATTTTAATCTTAATTTCTGAGATTATAGCTGTAATGATCTTCCAATATCCTCTTATAAGCTCACCAGCTCTTGATCTCTTTAGTAGTCCTGCTCTGCATTTGCTTCAGATTGAGTTACTCTTATTTGAACACAGGTAGTCAGATTTGTATGAGGGCCTCTTAGCAGTTTCTTGTACTTAACTTTCTGTTTGTTAATACTGTATTTAACACACAAAGGTATTGTCATTTTAACCTGCATATCCTATGGACTTTTGAGCACAGGATGGATTTGATTTTTATGAGTTGATTCTCAAAAGTGGTCTGGTTAAAAATGGTATTTGCTTGGTTCTATTTGTTACCATACATGAAGTGGTGAGCTAGAGTTAGTTTTCTGATTTTTTTTTTTTTTTTTAATTGACAGTTGGGAAGTAACATTGTGTAAAGACAGTAGAGAAAACAGGAGTTCCTTAAGTGCCAAAAGGTCATAATAATATTTCTCAAAATGAGAAGGGCAGATAATGCGCACACTTATGATGATGATACTGATAAGCTGGAAGACAGACCATAGAACACACTGAACTTTTAGAGGAGGTGGAAAAGCATGATTTTTATATTTTTAAGAATATGACTAATGACTTCTGATCTCTGGTAGCTGGCAAAGTTTCCATTTATAAATTTTGCACAGCCTCAAATGCTTTTTATAGCCTTGGCTTGAACTGTCGTGCTTCGCTCATTCTTCTCCTGTTTCAAGAAGAGAGAACTAAAATCTAGAAATATTGCTCACTGATCTCAGCTCATCTGCGAAAGTGTATAGTACATCTGAGGCAAAATAAGTACGACAAAATAGAAAGTTTTAGCTTTAGTTTCAGATTGCCTTTGCACTTGAGTGTTTTCTGGCATTATTTGTACAATATTGACTTTTATGGTCTTATAACCAACGGCAAGACATTTATTACATGCTTTATAATAAAAGTAAACACACTAAAAATAAAATCCATCAATCTTTTGTTATTACCTGCAGAAGAAAATTAAAATATCAATCTCAATGTGGAAGATGTATTAGAGTTTTAAAGTTGCTGCATACTCCCAAATGATTTTCATAGCTGTGCAATCCAATACAATTTTGCACATCCTCAGAGATGGACAGACACAGTTGGATAAATGCTTGTAAAACAAAAAAGCTGTAGCTTTCAAAAGTGATATGATCCAAGTATTTTTTCTGAAAAATATTGCAATGATTTATGAGTGCACAAGTACAGAAGCAAAGATATAACAGAGAACAAATTTCCTCTTATCCTTGGATTCTATGAAAATACAGATTTCTACTTGCTCAGCTAACAATGATAAACATAACAGCTTTCTTTCTGTAAGCCAATAAGGCTATTAGCTTTGGTTGGTTGGGGTTTTATAAGGAAAAAAATCTTCAGCAGGCCCAACAAAGACAATCAGAACAAAAAAGTTGCCAGCATATAAATAGTGGGCCATGTTTGGTGCTTCAGTAATACGTTTCTGTGCCATGTAGATTCTTGAATGGTTCATTTTGCACCTTGAAGTGGCATTTAACTGTTATTTTTCTTATTACATAGTTTCACCTTTTTTATTATACTGGGGGCTTTTGAAATATCAGAACTTAAATGTGGAATTATTTTATTTTTATTCTTTGTGTAGAACCCAGGACCAATACTCTGTGTTACATTAGATAAAACCTTTTTTTCTGTGCTAGTGTTCCAGAAGCATATAATCAAAGTCAGGAGTGAACTTGAAGCTCAGGGTCATAAAAATTAGGGAAAAAAGTTATAATTGGATTAACTAGCACTAGCTTCCCGTGGTTCAAAAGGGCCTTGTTTCTCAGCAGGCTTCTTGAAGGTGGAAATATGGACTGATTTAAATTGGAAAGAGTGTCTAGTGTTTGATTAACACCCACTTACCCCCACCAAAAAAGGGTTAGGTTAAGATGATGTTGCATAGGGCCTTATCCTGTCACAGCTTGGATATTTCCAAGGACAGGTTTCACAATCTCTCTGTGCACTGAACTTCAATCCTTGGCTGCTCTCAAGTTAGAAAAAAATTCAAACTATTCATTGTACATAGCTTCTGGAACTCTAGTTGCTTAATAAATTGACAGTGAAATATTACATGCTTTTCAATCGATTCAATATTTGGAATTATTTACAAAAGAAAGGTCAAAAATGTACTGTAATGGAGTTTAATGTAAGACGTTAGAACCTTAAAAATATCTAATATATTGATTCTGTAGTCTTTTTCTAGGTAGAAGTGACAAGTACGGTTCTATAGAATTCTTTAGAATTACCTTTCAAGGCAAATTTCATTACTTACACCTTAAAAAAGCACTGTATACAATACTTTTACATGTATATATATATAAGTACCTTTCTAAATCCATCTTTTGTTCAGTACAGCACTTTTAGTTATGTAGATTGAAAGGTTATTAATTTTTTTTTCCTCTGGGTTCCTTTTCAAATGAAGCTGCTTTGCCAAGTTGGAGCAGAGACTTTAGTTTCAGTGCCATTCTTGCAAGGAAATGTAGTGGTGTTTTTCTCTCCTATTTCTTAGCATATTTTGTTCTGTTTTCATAATGAATATGTTACTACTGCCCTAAAAAATTGTTTTCTTCTTCTGTGACTCTGGAAATACAGTTGTATTTTTGTCTTATATTTATGCATGAAACCACAAAGTACAATGCTTACTGTAGCCATGTGGACAGGGTATCATGGCCTGTGCATCAAACCTATTAAATATCTTGACATATGCCCTGAAATTTTCTGTAACCCTGATTTTTCTCAACAGAGCTTCTGAGATTCCTTCCAATATTATAATTCCAAATCTGTCAAATGTATCAAGGGATTCTCTGACTTCCCCCCCTAACTTATACTTTTTCCTTTGTGTGTAGTTTTGCCTGTGGCCAACAGTGTAAGAAGGTAATGTTAGGGAACACACAGGGGACTGTAATGGAGGGACTGTGGAACAGCAAAAAGTTTGGCATTTTTTCCAGAAATAAAGGCAAGTTTGCATGTGGCTGAACTTAGGTGGAATCCCAGAAAACTTTTCCTGTTGTTTCGGGAAGAACAGGAAAAAGAACGAATAACGTGTTCTTTTAAAGTCTTGTAAAGCCATTAAAATAAGTGAAGGAAAAGCATTCCTTTTCTATTTACCTTTCCTATTTTTCTTAATTTGAATTGTTGTTGTCAAGATCTGACTACCTGGTGTGTCCCTGGCCTACAAGAGCTGGACAACTGATTCACAAAAGGATAAAACTATTAACTTTAACTGACATGAGCAGTGTGACCTTTTTGCTGTTAAGGCCTCTAGGCCATCTTTGGAATCTAGTTTATAATACTGACATCTGAGGAAAAAATAATGAAAATCCATTATGTTCTTTGGAAATCCTTGTCAGATTGGGCCTCTGAATAGTACTTTCAGTCAAGGATGGGAAGTTAATTTTCATAGTTTTATAATTGATTTCAAATCTAGATGCCCTGTTCATGTAAAATGCAATACAAGTTGAACTGCCTGAGACCTCAAAACCTTCAGAATTTATTAGAAAATATCTTTTTTTTAACTTGACCTTTTAAACCAAATTACAAAAAAATATCTTATCAAAAAAGGACATTATATTGCCAGTAGTTGTCATGACGTGTTTGAAGTAAACCTGCAAAAAGTGTGTAGGCATTGCTTACTGCATATTTTAAAACTCTTGCGTTCTAGTGTGATGACCACAGTAAGAAAACTTAGATGGAATCAAATAGTAATTCAAAGGTTTATTCAGCTCAATGACAGCTACCATTTATATATTTTTTTTTCATTATCAACCACTGCTAATTTTAGGTGATTTCTCTGTTGTGATAAATCAGAAAGATGTAGATGATGAAATTTAATATATTCAACAAAATGAAGGAAACTCTGTAAGTGAAAGTAAAGGATTACTATGTTTAAGGTGCTGTGAATATGCTTTCAAGCGACCTGTGTTGCAAATAAATATGGAGTTTAGCTTCAGAAAGAGTATTGAAAAGGCTGTGTAAATCACTAATCTGATACAGGCTGTCTGAGAATTAGTAATTTGTTAAATATGAGTTTATTTAACAACACTTAATTGATTATTCATGTATCATCAAAAATGGTGCAATTTTTGTACTATGTTTTACAGTCCTGCCATGGTGTAGCCTTTTCCCACTGTCTGATAATGAATATTAGCATTATGTTTTTGCATAAAGTTTATTATGTTTTGCATACTTTTTCTTTAAAAAGAGTGTATAGTGTGCATAGTTAGTTTAAATGATGAGTTAAAACCTTTGGCATGTTATCTAATTAATAAATTGCATTATGGGTTTTGACGGTGTGCATTTGCCAAACAGTTCTACTGTCTAGGAGGATACAGGTAATGCATGAGGAAGGCTTATCTTCTAGCTTTAATTTCACAAATCTTACTGCACACTCCTCCAGACTGATCTGCGCTAGGAAGTGATGTCCACACAGGTTCTTAGTTCTGTTGCAATGGTGAAGATAGACTCTTGAGGAGGAAGTATTAGGAGATAGAGCTACTTGGTTATCCAATTGTATATGCTTTTTGCTTTTAAAATACTAAGACTAGGCAGATTCCCTTCCAAACACTGTAATTTTTTTTTTTTTTTCAAACCAGGGAAGGACTTGAGTGAGGAAAAATAATGTAAAGCATGCTGTCTGAGAACACTGTGATATTAGGCCAATATAAAAAGTCCATTACCATCAGTGCTTTTATGTAGTGTAGTTTATAATTGTTCTCAATACACAATGAACATAAAATTATTTCATGAGTCAAGCATCTGATTATGAAAGATGCAGTAACATTGGTGATTCTGTGAGCTTCCTCCAGGAAGAGACTACAGATTCTCAATCCTACTGACAGAAGACAGTAACACTACAGAAAGTTGTAGGTCATTTACAGAAAACTTGGCAATGAAGATAAAGCTTGATGGACATGTAGAACCTTGCATATGGTAGCTTTGATCAGCTAGGACTCTCATAATCTGAAGATTAAGCTATTTCAAAGAATAATACATCTTAGGTCCAGACTGGAAACAGTAAAGTCTGTGCAGATGAAGTTGTGCAACTATCTCAACATACTTCAATCAGAGTTTTAGGAAAGCCCATAAATAATGTAGCTGAATGCTTAATCTTGAAAGGTGAATAAATCCAGTGAACTATTGCATGTGTTATTGAACATAAACGTGGCTGTTATTTTCAGATACTAATCTTTTACTGATTTTTAGGAGGTTGCAGTAAAATGCATGCCATGTTCAGGATGTCAACTCCCATTTTTTTTTCTGGGGTTCTTGACAGAGCAGTAAGACGAGATGAAAAAACATCATTTTGTAGGATGATAATTTTGTTCTTTACAAATATAGAAGATTAATTTGCAGTTTCAACAGTTAGCCAGTGCCAGTTGTCATGTATATGGCAGACATAGATTTGCTGTGATATGTTTTCCTTGGGAATGCAATTAATCAGAAATCATAGGATCTTTGAATAATGCCCTTTTGCCGGATAGCGCAGCCTCTAATGAAACTAAACATTCAGTTTTGGATTGTATAAGTATTGCTGCATATACAAGATATTATGGTGAAGCTACTTTATATTACAGTGTTTTGTAAAACTGTTTTGATTTGAAAATAGCAGAAGGAGATACTCTTGTTTTAAATGAAGGTATTCTGCTGTGTCAAAGTATGTAAAAGATTTTTATTTGACTTGCAAAATTACCTGTATTAACCTGTATCACCATGACTGAAGCTGCAAAAAGGAGGAAATTTGCCAAGAGAGGGGTAATATTTTTCATAGTGCTATCAAACATATAGCAATATATGAAGCATATAGCAATATATACTGTAGCATGTAATGGATCATTGTTGCCAACTTTTTGGAATGTAAATTAGTATCTTTATTCCAGTTATTCTGAGGTCTTAAAATAATCTTTTTTTTTTTTAGTTTATTTTGCATGTATTAATTATCATATATGTGAATCAAACACTGACTCTCTTTACACTGTGAATGAGCACATCCAAATAAATATCCTACTTCATTAAGACTGCTGAAACAGCACAAAACACATTGGGTATCATATTGCTTGCTTCTAGCTCAGCAACTTTAAGTAGTTCCTTAAGTAGCAATGCACAGAAACCTTACATCTCTGGTCTGCAACATTGGTAAAACATTCATCTAACTCATCATTCATTGGAGTGTTATTTGGCTTTTGTTACCTTGTTAATATTTGTATTACATTTTGGGGGTTTTTTCATAAGAGGATGTTGTTAGTGAAAGTGTTATCTCTTAATTTTTTTTACCTATATGTTTTTTGGCTTTTTCTAAATGTTCCTATATAATTTAGGTTTTAACTTAACTGCAATTATGATCATTGAAATGCCAGTGTGACTGACTGTTTAAGTAATGAATTAAGGGTGTGCATTCAGTTGAACTTACATGATACAATGGGCCTTAATTAGCATTGATATATTGATAAAATGCTTTACAACACTCTGAAGATGTGGATGTATTGAGTAATTAATCCTCTCAACATGCAGGCTAGTGAGGTTAGTATGGCTATGTTTATTCCGCACACGGGTAGAGTAAGGAAAAAAAGAAGTATAAGCTGAAGGAATTTGTCCACGAAACATGCAGTTTCTGAAACAATACCTGCATTCCATGTAAGCTTTTGAGACCACTATTTCTTTGATGAACACATTTATCTTTTGTGCTCTGTTAATGACATATTTCAGCTTCCTGCACTTATTTATTCTGCTCTAAAGGAAATTAAACAATTTTACATTGTACTACTTCAATGAAAGAAATGGCATGCCATTAATAACTTTCAAAAGAGATCGAGAACAAAAACAATTCCATTTTCCTCCTCTTCAGCACACCCATTTGCTTTTGCTAGGTGGAGTATTAACATGTTTAAACCAGTAACTAGCTAAGATGATCTCTTCCAAATAAGTTAGGCTTACAAATATTAAGTTTCTGCAGTAAAAGAAAACAAGTATTCATATCAACCCAATGTCACTGCATAGTCATTATTACCTTTACATTTTCTGTTTCTGTTAACAAAGATTGACTTAATTTATTTTCTAGAACCTGGAGTAATTTGAAACTAAGCAGAAAAACAAACTTAAAAAATATATTTTACACTTCAGTTTACTGTCAGAAAAACTGCTATTCTGTCAACTAAAATGAAAAATGTACATAAAGTGCCTTCTACTGCCTGGATCCATAATGATGTTGTATGAATAATTTTGTAGTATTTACAAAAAAAACCCTTCTCTTACTTTATTCAGAGTTTTGGAAGTAACAGCAAGATTTATAAGATAGTTTGTTTGAAAATAGATCTGTAAAGAACTTCACTGAAGGCTTTTTGAAACCAAAAACTGAGTTTGAAATTAGCTTTGAAAGTGATTATGTCTGTTATAAAGTGGAATCTTTTGAGAAAATACTTTCTGTGGCCTAATTCTGCCTTGCTTACATAAGGAATACTGTTTTTAAAAATAATAATAAACCCAATTATTTAATTACAAGCATTTGACAAATATTGTTTCATTATGCAGATTCTAACTGTATTATTTTTCTATCTTTCTTTTGACAGTATTACCTAGTCATACTTGTGGCAACCCAGGAGAAATACCTAAAGGAGTACTTCATGGAACAAGATTCAACATTGGAGATAAAATCCGATATAGCTGTGTCTCTGGTTATATGCTAGAAGGCCATGCCATGTTGACCTGTATTGTGAGTCCTGGAAATGGCGCATCATGGGATTTTCCAGCTCCTTTTTGCAGAGGTAAAAATGAAGATACGAAATATCTTTAAAATAGTAAGACAATATTAAAACAGCAGATTAAATAATATTTTTTTTTCCTAAATGTAAATATACTGATGTGCTGTTTGAACATCTACACCATTTAAAACTGTAATCACAATTCAGAAGCAATGAGTCTCCAGAGCTCGCATTAAGAGGTAGATGCTACCTACCGATCTTTTTTCCTTTTCATTTACATGGAGGATAGCCACAGCAATTTGATGGTAGGACACAGCAAATGCTTTTGCAAGTTCCTGCTTTTGGAACTTTCTGCCAAGAAGGAGAAGCTTGAAATCTTCAACCATATGAGCTCTGAAAGGGAACTCTGGACGTCCAATCCCCTTGAGTCCAACTTCTAGTCAAAGCATGGATATCTTCAAAGTTAGATCAGATTGCTCAGGGCTTTGCCCAGTTGAAATTTTAGTATCTGTATGGATGGAGATTCTAAGGCCTCTCTGGAAATGTGTTCTGGTGCCTTGCTGCTCTCATTCTCATTTCCAATTTGAGTTATCTTTTTACAGTTTGTGTCAATTTCCTCTTCTCCTGTTGAGGACCTATGACAAAATTCCAGCTCCACCTTTTCTAAACTGAACAGTTGGAGTTAGATTTTCTCATAGCCTCCTCTTGTCCAGGCTGAAAAATTTATTTTCCTAATTCATAACCATTTTAGTAGCCCTTGTATGGACTTGTTCTACTCTTGAGTGTCAATGTCTCTTTTGTACTGGGGGATCCTAGGATGGACACAGCCTTCCATATGTGGCCTCCTGAGTGTACATACTAAAGAGTACATGCACTCTCTGTAACGTTCCCTCTTTGGCTGCTTGCTATGTTCTTGCTCATGCAACCCAATATGACATAAGCTTTCAGTGCTGCAGAAGTGCACTACTGGCTCAGTTTGTGTTTCACCAGGATCTCAGGTCATTTTGTCAGAGCTGCTATCTAGCAAATACTTATTGCATGAGAGTATTCTATTCCAGCTGCAGGACTTTGCGTTTTTGTTTTGGAATTTAATGAGATTCCTGTCATTACTCCAGCTTGTGAAAGCCTGTTGTCAAAGCCTGGCTGAATGGCAGTTCTGCCCTTCAGGGGGCCCTCTGAAAACCTTGCCAGGGTGCATTCAATCCCATACTCCTCCATCTCCTCCAGTCCTATCACTAATTACTTGGGAGAAGAGACCACGAAAGGAGGTTGTAGAGAGCAATAAGGTCTCCCCTCGGCCTTTCTTTCTCTTAAAGAGTCCCAGCTCCTTCAGCCACTCTTCATAAGACATATTCTCCAGACCTGTCACCATCTCCGTTGCACTTCTCTGCACCTGCTCCAGCAACTCAATGTCTCTCTTACACTGCAGCACCCAAAACTGAACACAATACTCAAGCTGCAGCCTCATAAGTGCTGAGTACAAGGGCATGATCACTTCCCTACTCCTGCTGGTCACACCATTTCTGGTACAGGCCAGGATGCTGTTGGCCTTCTTGGCCACCTGGGCAGACTGCTGGCTCATGTTCAGACAGTTGTCCACCAGCACCCCAAAGTCCTTTTCTGCCAGGCAGCTCTCCAGCCACTCTTCCCCAAGCCTGTACAGTTGTATGGGGTTGTTGCAACTGAAGTGCAGGACCTGACACTTGGCCTTATGGCAAGTGCCTGTAAGGCACTTGGCCTCAAAAAATTCTCATCGGCCCATCGATCTAGCCTGTCCAGGTCTCTGCAGGGCCTTCCTACCCTTGAGCAGATAACACTCCCACTCAATTTTATCATTGATAATATATTAAGACTGGCCCCAAAACTGAGCCCTGGGGAACACCCCTTGTGACCAGCTGCCAGCTGGATTTAACTCTGTTTATCACAACTTTCTGGGCTCGACCACCCAGACAGTTATTAACTCCTTGAAGAGTACACCTGCCTATGCCATGAGCCACCAGCTTCAGCAGAATGCTGTGGGATGCAGTGTCAAAGGCTTTACTGAAGTCCAGGCAGAATACCTCCTTGGCCCTTCCCTCATCCACTATGCAGCTCACCTTGTCATTGAAGGTGATCAGATTGCTGAAGCAGGACCTGCCTTTCATGAACCCATGCTGGCTGTGCCTGATCCCCTGGTTGTCCTGCATGTGCTGTGTGAGTACACTCAGGATGAACTGCTCCATAATCTTGCCCAGTACCAAGATCAGGCTGACAGGCCTGTAGTTTCCCCAATCCTCCTTCCAGCCCTTCCTTTAGGTGGGTGTCACATTGTCAAGCTTCCAGTCATCTGGGACCTCCTTTGTTAAAAAGGACTGCTGATAAATGATGGAGACTTGCTTGGCAAGCTCCTCTGCCAGCTCCCACAGCACTCTCAGGTGGATCCCTTCTGGCTGCATAGACTTGTGAGTGTCTGGATGGTGTAGCAGGTAGTTAAGGGCTTCCTCCTGAATTATGGGGGGTTTATTCTGCTGACTTGCAGCTCAGGGTACTGAATAACCTGAGGATAACTGATCTGACTATTAAAGGCTGAGGCAAAGGTGGCATTAAGTACCTCTTCAGCCTTTTCCTCATCCCTAGTGGCAGTGTTCCCCTCCACCGCATCCAATAAAGTGTGGGGATTCTCTTTGACTTTCTTTTTGTTGTTAATGTATTTGTAAAAGCCTTTTTTATTATCTCTTATGACAGTGGCCAGATTGAGTACTAGCTGGACTTTTGCCTTTCTGATGTTCTCGCTGCATGACTGAACTAGATCCCTATGCACTTCTTGAGTTACCTGCCCCTTCTTCCAGAGGTGGTAAACTCCCCTTTTTTTTTCCTGAGTTCCAGCCAAAGCTCCCTGTTCAGCTGGGCCAGTTGTGTTCCCCACCAGTTTGGCTTATGACACATGGGGACAGCCTGCCCCTGTGCCTCTAAGACTTTGTTCTTGAAGAATGTCCAACCTTCCTGGACCCTGAGAACCATAACAGAACAGTTATTTGCCTCAGTGGATTTTTAGAGTTCATGTGGAATGTGGATTTTGTGAGGGATTTTAGACATGCTTTATTTTAATGCATTTTATCAGTCTAGAACATATGCCGTGATGCAGCTCTTTCCATTCACTATGTCTTCAAGCAAGAAATGTTTCCCTATTGTTTCTCTAGAAACTTGGTCCTTTCCATGAAAGCACCTTTTGTTACAGTTTTGTTTCCAGATGGTATTCTTCCTTCTTGTCATCATAAACTAATTTCATGGCATCCATGCAAGATAATATAGCAGAGTTAAATACAGCTACATGGTTTATATACTAAAAAATCATAACAACCTTGGTCTCTGTGGTATGTTTCCCTAGCTTTGCTGATGCTGGCAAATTACTATTGTCTGCAATTTTGTTGCTTAATATTTTCAGAAGCATTAAGGAGCTTAGAAAATGTTCAAAGCCAAATTCTGAAAAGATGTAATTATTAAAACTTAGTCCTGTTTTTCCATTATAATAGCAGCCATGGACTTTTCTTTTATTAGAAGCTAACCAAGAGTTTTACCATTAATTTCTGCAAAAAACTTGTATAGATGGCTTACAAAAATTAACAGGGAAAACCAATGGCTCACCTAAATTCTGTTCTGTTTTTTCTCACAAGCATTAAAAAGGTCTTTGCTGTCTCAGTCTTGGCTACCAAAATAGTGTCACTGAAAACATTTGCTGCCTTTATCTTGAGGTTGAAATACTGTGCAGTACAAGTCTGAAACATTTTGAAAGTTAATTTCATTCTCTGCAGTAACTCCACTAATAGCTGATTTATGATATGTGACTACTTCTAAATGAACTTTGTATAATTAGGTTCTCAATTCTCAGTAATTTTGAGAATCCCTAGTTGATTATAGTTGGATGGGTCTAGATTTTTATGAAGCTAACGTTAAGAATACAAATTGGATTAGTGATATTACAATGGTAAGCTTTTTCTCAAAATGAAAATAGCTGTGAGAGAGGAAACATGTAATATGTTATCATTAAAAAGACACCAAATTATTGGAAGAAAAATAAAGAATAAATAAAGAAGACAAACCAGTGAAAGAGATCATATGCCAGAAAGCTCCAAAAGGATCAAGTGATAATCAGATTTAGGAAATATTATTGGAGAAATACTTCGAAGAGTGTATGAACAAGAAGGTATTCTTAGAATAGATAAAGGGAGAAAGGAAGAAGAGTTTATAATTCACTACAGAGGGAGATAAACTAAATACAGAGATTCAGAGTTGGTATTTTAAAAACATCTAGCGAAGAGAAATTGATGGCTTTGGTGCAATCCATACTTTCTGAGGTAGCAAGTAATTCTCTGATGAGATTTCTTTTCAGCATATGAGGTTGAGACAAATATGATTTTATAAGGAGGAGAAAAGAGATGTCCTGATCCCATCCATGTTTATTAAAAATTTAGAAAAAATAAAGGGAAAGAAAAAGAAAATTTTCCAACCATTCTGTTTATTGATGTTGCATTACCTGATACCATGAGAATATTTTCCCAAATCTAATTTTTAGAGTGAGATAGCATATTCCTAGCTGAGCAATTTTGTTCACTTCCAGAATAGTCTGAATTAATGCAATGTTTATATTGATGTGAAATTTGGATAAAACTCATTGTGACTGGTCATGTAAGAAGTCAGATAAGTGTTTCAGGAAAAGCAGGTGTAGTATGGGACTGACTAGATCACACCCAATGGACATACGGACACATCCACAAGTATTCTTTCGTATATATGTGTATGTGTGTATAAATATATATATAGAAAGATATTTGCATATACATATATTTATGTTTAGATATTCTTATTCTAACATGTACTACTAGGTCTGGAGGGGCCTGATAAAAAAAATTAAAAGATGCCAGGTCAAAGCTGGATGTGTGCAATAAGGTACCTGGGAGACAGGACCAAGAAGTGAAAAATGACATTAATGTTACAATCAATACCTAGTGGAAGTACCCAGAATGATATAGTAAAGTCAGAGAATTAAAAAGAGGACTTCAGTTTGACCATTAGTAACATGAGCAAAGTTAACTTCAGAAGAAGATACAATGATTTACTAAAAATGGAAAACAAACATCACAGGTGGTCATAAAAAGATGAAGGATTTAATAACTGTACATAGACTTCTGGGAATAGCTTTCCTAATTGTTAAAAATTATTGAAAAATATGTATTTGAGATATGCAACAGTCATTAATTTGCCCTCAAAGAATTAACCCTTTCTATTTTTTTTGCTTCAAAATAAGGGCTTTACTATTAACTTCTTGTAGACTGTTACTTTATGGGATCATTATCACTGTTAAAAAAAAAATTCTCAAATGAAAGATTATCATATCACTGGGAAACAGATTAGGATACTTAATTGGAAAAGAAGAGAGTCTTTACAAGATATCCAGAAGACTGATCTTTAATTTCTGTGGGAGAAAGAGTATGAGATTATGGACTGCTCATTAATTTTTGAACTTATTAAGCACAGAATGGTAGGGGTTGGAAGTGACCTCTGGAGATTGTCTGGTCCAACGCCTCTGCTAAAGCAGGGTCAACTAGAAGTGTTTTCAGAGGAACATGTCCAGGCAGATTTTGAAAGTCTCCAAGAGAAGGAGACACCACAACCTCTCTGGGCAGCCTGTTCCAGTGCACTGTCACTCTCACAGTAAAAAGGTTTAGACTTCTTTACTGGTGGGTCTCTCTGCTCTTCCTTGGGCTTCCCTGGCTCTGGGAACTTTCTGTCAGCCTACATCTAGCACTCAGCCACAGAGTTTACTGTTGCCACTGTTCTTTGCTGACTGATCTAGCTATGCTCTCTTAAAACCCAGCTTTTGCATGAAAAACGGACAGAGTTGGGATTTTGATTTTAACTTTGGTTAAGCACATACTACAGCTGATAACTGAACTTTTCTGACATATAGTTTGTCCATCACTATTTCTTTCTTATTCAATTTATAACTGCTCACTACTAGATCATATTTCATATCCAGACTGGATGGAGGGGGAATAGATCTTTGCAATGTAACAAACTGATATGATAGAATAAATAAGAATTGTAAAAGGCTACTAAATTAAGCACAATGTTTACAAAGAAAAAATGGACCAATATCAAGCCCTAGGAAGTACAAGACTACCCCACTGAGTCCAGTATTGTCAGGGCCAATAACTATGGGACAGCCCCAATGGGGTCTGCTTTGATCAAGCTCACTGAAGTGTCAAAGCTAAAATGTTCAAAGTAGTGCTGCAGCTGCAATGGGTGCCTAAACATATTGCAACAATTTCTCCATTTCTATTTTGTACATACCATTAGCTTGAAGTGAGAAATCTTTTTAATATACGTAATATAGACACTATTTTCCTGAACCACAATAATTTCTGAAATTTTAATAAAATAAATCCCATTCTACTTAGAGAGCAATCCAAATTATTTTGAAGTGTTCTTTGAAAACCCTGGAGAGAGAAAGAAAATTCATCTTAGATGCATGGTCTAATGAGTATTTAATTTACGTGAAGTTGATCAACAGCAAGAGAAGAAATTGAGAAAGGGAGGCAAACTGATTAGAGCACTTATCTGGATGCAGTACATCTGGATTCAAATGACGATAGAAAAAAGAAAGCTTTGACGACTTTCTGTTTTTAAAACACAGAAAAGAAGCGCAGGTGTTGGCTTTTGCCTAGTAAAAATAAAATCTATAAAAATTTAAAATATTAAAGAAGATAGCAAGTAGAGGTGAATATTTTGGTGGTTAAAGAGCTGGCTGCCAGTTGGAACTAGAGTCGATCAATGAGTTGTCTGATGAATGTGTAATACTACACCATTGTAGCACTTAACGATGTTTTTGGTCTTTATGAATCTGGAAGTTTAGCAGCTTGACAGTTGGCATTGACGTACTAACATTTATTTTTAAACATGGCATTGATATACTATAGCTTGTTTTTAGGTTTTTGTCATTAAGACATTTTAAAATGGTAATTTTAAAGTTTTAATTCAAAAAGTCATTTAACTAACTCCCCATAGTAACCATTTCCAAAATATCCAAAGCATCTATCTGTGAAAGTAATTGTTCATGATTATTTCATAGATGTGTTTTCTGTACTGAAGAATTCTGTTAAATGAGGTACAATTATCTACTTTTTCACAAATTAACTGCAGTAAAATGTCATTTAATAAAGAACTGAATAAATCATAGAATATCTCAAGTTGGAAGGGACCTATAAGAATCATTGAGTCCAACTCCCTGCTCCTCACAGGACTATATAAAACTAAACTATATGACTAAGAGCATTGTCTAGATGCTCCTTGAACTCTGACAGGCTTGATGTCATGATCACTTCCCTGGGGAGTGTGTTGCAGTGACCAGCCACCTTCTCAGTGGAGAACCTTTTCCTAATGCCCAATCTGAACTTCCCCTGATGCAGCTTCATTCCATTTCCTCGTGTCCTGTCACTGGTCACCAGAGAGAGGAGATCAGCACCTCCTCCATCCACTGCTCTTCTTGAGGAAGTTGTAGACTGCAATGAGGTCACCCCTGAACTTTCTCTTCTCCAAGCTGAACAAATGTAGTGACCTCAGCAGCTCCTCAGAAGTCTTGCCCTCAAGGCCTTTCAGCATCCTGGCCAAGCTCCTCTGGACACACTCTTATAGTTTGATGTCCTTCTTATCTTGAAGTACACAAAACTACACACAGTTCTGGAGGTAGGGCTGCACCAGTGCAGTGTTGAGTGGGACAGTCACCTTTCCTCGATCAGCTAGCTATGCTGTGCTTGAGGCACCCCAGGACACAGTTGGCCTTTCTGGCTGCCAGAGCACACTGTTGACTCATATTCAACCTGACATCAACCCAAACCTCCAGTTCTCTCTCTTCAGGGCTGCTCTTCAGCCTCAATAAACAAAGAACTATTTCAGTGATATTTTTAATAAGACATGCTAAATAATGTATTCCCACGGCTCATTTAGGAACCTCTAAAGGTGCAATTTTTCTTTAATAGATAAGACTTACAAAATGTGACTCAAAATGACAATATGTCACTTGACGATGACATAAAATATCACTCAAGTTTTTAATTGCATCTATTCAGTTGCTAGTGGTAAAGAGGTAAGGAAATGACTACAAATGACATAGCAAGAAAAAGCTTTATTACAGTGAATTTTGTGCTTTAAGTCACAGCTACTGTTTATCAATTATGTTACAATAGTAATGTAGTAGAATGATCTTTCAAATGAGAACCTTTCAGTATAAACTAAAGCTGAATAATAAATTCTGATCATTTAAATTCAGATTCTAAATTTTTAAAGATTAGAGGGGTTTTAAATGTGGGGTGTTTTTTATTATGCAATAAAAAACTATCATTTGCATAAACATTTTATTAGTTTTTGTATATAAAAGGCATATAGAATACAGAACATTGCACTCTGGGAGACATGTACAGCAAGGAGAGGAAAATTCAGTAAAAATGCTTGAATGTTCAAAAGCTGTCTAAACCAATTTAAATAAGGATGTTTTCTGAGATACTCTTTCCGTTCTTACCACATCCTTGGATATCTGCTTAACATAGCTTGCATCTCACTTGTAGTGAGATCTCATTTATGCAAAACACAGCTTACCACAATTGTCAGATTGTTATTTTTAGTGAGATGAGTCTTTCCAGTTTGAATAAAAATGTAGAATTTTTCATTAACTGTGATGGTTTCCCAGTGATTCTTTTCATTTTTACATACATTAACTTGATGGATATGTTTATCTGTTTTATGTAAGCTACACATCTATATAGTATACATGTTTTTTGTCAAGTGGCGCCAGCCATATGTGTTTGCATGTGTACTTTTTATGAGATACATGGTCTCTAAATTCAGAGTACTTAATTCCTGACTACTGAGAGATCCAAATGTTTGTAGCTTTATACTTCAAGTAGTCATTTATGCTGATACAAACAGCACTTTGTGCAGTTGCTTACAACTTGAAAATAACCATGAGTGTTGGGAATTAATTACTTGCACATTTTGAAATGCGATTTGTTAATCACTTTGAGTTTGCACTTGTGAAGCCTGAGGCGCTATCTACTATCGAATTACTCCAAGCACAGTGGTGCATAAAGATTCCCAGGCACTGTTCTGGCTTTTTCAAAAGCAGAATACAGAGAAGACCATGGCCAATCACTCCAAGGAGACTGGCTAGATCTGGGGCCAGCTGATGAAACACAGCTTACGTCTGAACAGTTTGTCTCCTACCCTCTGAGCACGGTGGCCACATCCTAACTGCTTATGTTCACTCTTAAGCAATTTATTACTTTTTAGCATTCAACAGTCTGGTTGCCTTAGCCTGAGTGTCATCTATGGTAAGGGAAGTCCCCAAATCACAGGCTCCTGGAACATGGGAAATATGTCAGAGGAGACATCATTCTGTGCAGCTGCTTTTGCTGCAGTCTTTCCCTAACACATCCACAGCTGTCAGAGAGAAAATACTGACTCTAGTCCGAGTTAATTTCTGTGGTCTTACCTGACTAATGTTTCCTTTCCATTGCCAAGATAAGTTGGTGTCTTACAAACCTTTGCAAGATGGTGTTATGATTAGATTAAAAAGCTATATATCCCTCTGGGCAGATATCTGTAGTAGCCTGAGTTCCTTTGTCTTTCATAGGTAGTGCACAGTGTATAAATTTAGATTTTTGCATGTGACTGCCAGAAATAATCAAATACATAGGCTTTCCTTGACAGCTGTAAAATTCAGAGCTTTAGAGCTCAAAGCTTATTCAAGAACTTTGCAGTACTGGGTAGCATTGTAGTTACCACTAGCATGTTACTTAATGTTGGTACAAACACAGTGGTAGATAGATAGTGTCATTGAGAACATTGTTGTAACAAAATTTCATATAATTGTAGAATGCTTTGCATTGGAAGAGACTTAAAATTTAACAACAAGTGGCTAGTACCAAAAAGTTGTGGCTCACTTAGGATTTTGTACATCTTGCTGTTCATACTGGATGGGAAAAGCCTGCTTGCTGGCATTCAAGAATACAGGTATAACCTGTATGCGTTATTAAATGGAACTCTTACATTTTGATTATTAAAAAAAAAAATCCCACAATGTTAGGACAAATAGGAACAAGTAGAAAGCCTGAAAAAAAACAGGAGGTGGAAATCATCAGGTTTTGGTTTTTGATTGTTCAGTCAAACACTGATATGGAGGATCACTGCAGTGGAAATAAGTAACTCAGTGTTAGTTTCTGTACTGAAATACTGGCACAGAATGTATCAAGTTGGTTTGGTTTTTTTTGCTCTTTGCTGGGTTAGATGATGATCTGAAGAACTTGAAAACTGTACAGTTTTTTGGAAATGAAAGAAAAGGTCATTCTAGACATTAATGGATAACAAATCTTGATTCTCCTTTCTAATTTATTATAGTTTTACAGTTACAATTTTTGTAATCTTTGCATGCATTATGCACCAAGAATTTTGATCCTTGGCTTTATCCATGGGTTCTTTATTTTTGCTTCCTTTCCCCTTTCTTTCTGCAGAGATACAATGGCCCTTTCAATATGCACTGTATAAAAAGCCAGGAATTGAGAGAGGAATCACAGAAATGGCCGGCTTTCACGAGCAAAAAGAAATGTTTTAGGAGCGTAGATCTATTTCACCCCCAAATCTCCTTCATTTAAAAAAGAAGAAAAAAAAATCAGGGTCCAGAAAGTAACATACGAAATTTATTGAAAAGACCTACCCTCTGAGAAATTTGTGTGTAAAGAAACCATGAAACTCAGTATGGCTTTGGTAGCCAATGTTATGTTACATTTATTTATGTAAAAATTTACTTTGCATATACGAGATTAATGATAACTACCTGTTCCAATCTTTTCAGCAGCTTTCTCTCCTCTTTTTGGTCTAATTAATGGTCTATACAATACTTAAATTATTCTGTTTCTGCCTTTTTTCCCAATTCTTCCTTTTATTTCAGTCCCTTATTTACCCACTTAAATATCTTTTTTTTTTTTTTTAATTTCCAGCCACACTATTCTCTTCCTTTGATTCAAATGAATCCATTTTCCTTCAAATCTTCCTTAAAACTCACTTTCACTGACAGGCTTTCAACTGTGATTGAGGAGAGCAGCTCTACTCCTACCCCTCTCTGTTGTCTTAGTTAGATATTCATTTATTATCCTAATTAAACTGAAAGTTCTTTGTGTCATGCACCTTGCCAAGCTATTTGTTTTTAAATCTCCACATGCACTTAAAATATGCAAATAATAGCTAATGATAACAGCAGTAAGTAAAGATTATAAAATGGATAAAAAATGAAATGCTTCTCTTCTGATCATTCACCTATGCAGAAATATTTTTAATTACTATTGCTGTAAATTTCATTGCCGCATTACAACACACCCAAAGCCACTTAACCATTTTTAGGTTTTTTTCTGCCTATGAATTATATGAATGGCATATTTTGTTGTGGTTATTTTTTTTCATTATATGTTTTGATACCTAATACAAATAATAATCGGCATAGCTCTAAAGCTTTCAGTTAAATCCTATTGGGCGTAGTAAATATAATTCCAATGTTAACAGGAAATTCCTCTACTCTGTATTTTTTGAGATTTAGTTAATAACCATTAGAAAATATATAATGTTAACGGATGATGCATGAACCTTGGAAGGTCTATCTGGCAACAAATGCTACTGAATTTGCAATCTGTAAGCATCCTGATTTAGAATAAAAAACCTGAGAATGACTAATATGATTTTATTAGTGCTTCCTAGTTTAGGACAGTATTTAAACCTTTACGATTTTTTTTCTGTATTTTTATATAGTTATAAGAAATGAGGGAGATCTTTAGAAAAGAAATGTTTAATATTTTTAAATTAATATCACAGAGGGTCTAACTCTATTTCTGTGATTCTCTGCTCAGTTCTTTCTTAGGCTTCTTCTTTGGACACTTCACAGAGCCAAAGTACAAGCTCTCCAAACCAGCTCGTATTGGGTGTCTCTGCTATCCTTACCCTTATTTGGCCTGGCACTAAATTGTCACCAAGGGAAGAAAGTCAAAAAACCCAGACCAAAAATCTCTGCAGCTTAAAGGCTGAAATATAGAAAAATACAGAAAAATAGAAAATGTTGTATTCTGTTCACCTGGATAGAATTTTATTTACCTCTATGTGTATTCTTGCGGTTACTCTATGCACAGAAGAGAAGAGCTTGGTTTGCTATGGCAGAAAGAAGGGTAATGCTTCATTTGTTTAAAGTGCAACTCCACAAGTAATTGATATTCTGTTCATCAGCTGAAGGAGCTTGTGGAGGGACACTACGTGGGACAAGTGGAACTATTTCAAGTCCTCACTTCCCTTCTGAGTATGAAAATAATGCTGATTGCACCTGGACAATATTGGCTGAACCAGGAGATACCATTGCTTTGGTCTTTACTGACTTCCAGTTAGAGGAAGGATATGACTTCTTAGAGATCAGTGGAACAGAAGCACCATCAATATGGTAAGTCAGAAAACTTGTAAAGATCTCAGTTTCTGTTTTTTTTTTTTTATTTTATTTTTGGTGAGCATTCTAAAAAGATATGAAAGGATATTTAAGATATTTTCTATCTGTTAGTAAACATCATTTTGTTATGTGTTTTGCTTTGGTACCCTTCACCTTCCAGAACTGAAAAAAAAAAAATAGTAGTTTGCTTCTACTTCTTTCAAAATCTTGATCCTTCCTCTTATTTTCCTCCATCTTCATGAGTTATATTTGTAAAGTATCTTAACAGTGAGCATTTATTGATGTTACATATTTGAACTTTATATGAGAACATAGGTTGTGTCTTGAATGACTTACCATCATATTGTATACTTCAACAATGAAAGTAGTGAAAAAAATACAGCCTCACAATAAAACAGGTATATATAGAGATCAAATAGATGCCATCTTATTTTAAGCAGGCTATAATTCAGTCTTGTTACATGTATTAATGTATGCTTGTATTACTATCTCATGTTGGCTGATGTTAAAACTATTTGCTTAGCAATATTAGGGCTTAGTAATTATAATACTAAGTCTATATTCTCTGTACTAAGTAAAAGATTATAGTTTGGTCTATGAGAATGGATTAAATTGTGGAACAGTTTGTATTAGTATTACTCTGCATGCTGCATGTGCAGGTTTGTTTTTTTTTAATCTCTGAGAATGTCTTGTGCTTGATGTGCACCATTACTATAAAATGTAGCGTAGACAAAAAATGCAGATTGTTGCTCACAGGTGACTGATGGTTTTTATCTTCAGAATGCCTTTCTGGAGATCTGAAGCAATCTTACTATTATTTTATAGTCATGACAGGCTAGACACTGCAATATATTATTAATTGTGAAGTTTCTAATCTGTTAAAAAACTTTACCAAATAAAAATGTGTGACAACTGTCTTGGCAAATATAAAATACTCTCTAACATTTCTACATGGCCAAAAGCTGTGTAATGGCAGTCAGTGAGGCAGGTTTGTATCAAATTAAATGCTGATGTCTGACTGCCTCAAGTAGAATATGTGAGTACCCCGTTTACCTCTTTCTCATGCACAGACAGGCATGACAGTCATTAATACCAATGTTTTCTCCAGTGTTTTTTTCCATATAATTTTGTGTATGAGGCTCTAGTAGACACCAACAACGTATATGCAACTTTGTTGGAAGAAGTAGTCTGTTACTAAACTTAAACATGCAAATATAGGACTAACTTTACATTTACAGGTAGTCACATGTGCATATCAATTCCCAGAAGATTTCTCATAATAGATGATGTAGAGGACTATGAGCAGAAAACAACAGAAACATACCGTGCATTGATCTCATATGATATTGATCAGCATTACACTGGAAATCTGAGATATCATAAGATTCTTATTCCTCCTAGAATTCAGTCTGAGCATTTTTCTCATTTTCCCTGATATTTTGGTTTTGTCTTGGAGGTAATTTTTTTATAATGCTAAACTCTGATGACTAAAAGCTAAGGATTTATTATGGTTTCCCAGGATCACTGATAGAAATTTGGAGAAGCTATGGGTAGTTTTATAAAATATGTTTAAAGGATTATTGGATAATTTGGAATGAAGCTACACATTCAGCTATATTTAAACCAGAAGAGTTGCCATAGCGACATTAGAGCCATGCTAAATGTAGTACATGCTGTAATCTGCTAAAATCAGCTGTGTGTTTAAATATGAAGTTGTTCCATACTTAAAACTAATGGTCTAGAGGTGTATCATCTTAAAATGTGACTTTTTTTTTTAGTTGCACCCTTTTATTGTATCTGGCATCATGTCAACAGCTCTATACAGTAATTCTGTTAGAAGATACATATTCCATTAGCAAGATCTGGTAATTATGCTTGGTTTTTCACTTAAAGGGGTATTTGCTGTAAAATAAGCCAAATATTTTCCTAGTGAAGAGCATAGCAAAACAGATATACAAGCATTGCAAAAGACAGAAAGAGATTAAGAATAGGAAAAATAATTTCATACTGATGATTCTCTAGTGATTTTAGTGTATGGTGCAATAGATTTGGATTATCCTCTCCAGAAATATCACCAAGGTTAGAAGCAGCTCCAATGTGATTGAAGTAAAAAGTGGACAGACTTTTTCAAAGTAAAGCAATGGAAATACTAGAACAAGGAGAATTTAAATGTTGAGGAAGAATAATCTGATATGTCCATAAAATATGTATATAAAATATAATGATTATATGTCTTATGCTTATTATATTATATTACTTATATGCCTCACATGTTTGTGAGCTTTCTTTAGGATTTTCAGTTAATTTCCATGTTATATAGCTGACCATTGTTTTCCAATGCATTGAAAAGAAAGATTTGTTTACTTTTTCTTACTCTTAAAAGATTATTTGAAAATCATTGAGATACTCCATCCTAATGGAATTAGTTTATAAAAGGTTCAAGTGACATTATCTTACTATTTATTTTATGTCCATGATACAATTAGATTGTAGAAAGCTATTCAAGTTTGTTTTTCTCCTAATTAAAGAGCAAATATATGGCTCTGGATCTAGAATGGATGTACACATATAGATGACCACATTTTAAATTCTACTTTGAATCAATATGAGTGTCAACAAGCTTAAAAAGATGAGCATCAGTGTATGCAAAGTGAATGTGAAGCAGGTGGATCAGGGTTTTTAATATGTGAAGGAAGTAAAAGTATTATTAAACTCTAAATGAAAGAAACCTTTCTGAATTTGAATCACTTGCTTAATATGCTCTTAGATATAGGAGTTTTAGATGTAAAACATGTTTATCTTGAGTTGGTAAACTCTTGCTTGCAATGCCAAGAACAGTTCTTCTGAGAGCATGACAGAAAGACTTCTGCCTGGAGTCTGTTTCCACACCACCAAATGGCTGGATATTTTGAGTCTTAAGAGTCCCTCTAATGTTAATTATTAGAACTAAGAAAAAAAACCGATCAGTTTTTAACATAATTTCTGAACATTAAATATAACTTTTAAAAATGCTTCCAAAGTCCATTAGACTTCAGTTTAGGTTATACGGTATTTAAAATTAAATCAGGGTTGGAACTAGAGATACTGTTAAGAAATATCTTAAAAGTCCAGGATAAATTATCATGATTTAAAAGTAAAATTAGGAATATATCACTTTGGTAAAGCATCCATTTGAAAATCTCTCCAAGACTCCTCCTTCAGATTGAGGTGTTCTTTGTTGCTGTTTGTTTGTTTGGGTTTTTTTATTTTTTAATTTAGACTGAGTGTTTTATTATTTGCAGGTTAGATAAAGCTAGGCAGTTCACGTGGATGTAGATAGGCCTGATTCAGGCTTTTTCATATAAAAGTGGGCTTCACATAATTTTTGTAAGATTAAAAACTTATTTGACAAAAAATATTTTAGACTGTTACAATATGCATGAAAGATGATTATGATGCTAAGGATAATTCTGCAATTACTATTTTTTAACTTGGAATCTTAATATTGAAAGTATTTTCTTCTAAAATTTGTTTTTTTCCTCTTTAACCTTACAGTATTAATGTTATCTGACTGTTCTTCCATTTAAACTTACAATCATTATCCTTCAAATTTTTACCAGTATTTGCCATACAATAGTATGAATGAACTATGCTTCATACTTTCTAGTCCAAATTAATTTCCTAATACTATTTAAAAATACCTTTAAGATTATTCTGACTTCCTTATAAATCATCTCAATATCGAGTGAAAGGCCATAAAAATGTATGTGGATATACAAGTGATTTGGAAACAGCAATAATTAATTACGATAATCTTGGCACAGAATTTGAATACCTGGAATCATCTGAAACTCACTTTTTATTTCTGTGTTAATGAATAACTCTTATAACATCTGGGCCATAATACTGATTTGTGTTTCTTAAATAAATACACCAGACCAAGAACTTAGATATAATTTAAAATAGTGATATGATCTAATTGAAGATGTCCCTGCTCATTGCAGAGGGGTGGACCAGATGACCTTTAAAGGTCCCTTCCAACCCAAACTCTTCTATGATCTATTTCAATCTGCATGTTTCCTGTCCAGTTTATAGAGATCTGTCTTAATCTTAGCATCCTTGTTGTTGCATCATACCGAAGTAATGTGTGAGATTATGGAGTGGTCTACATCACCTTTTTGATAGATACCTATGGCAATAGTTCCATCCATATCAGCTGAATATTTAGCAAAGAATTACATAATTACACAGCTAGAGAGCACCATCTATTGGTTTACTGTGAAAAGATATATTGCATGTGAATGCACCTTCAATAAAATTGTTACACTCCAGAAAAGGGCTCATGACATACCTTTGACAATGTAAGGTTCTATTTTCTTTTCCTTCTCCATCAGATGAGAAAAGATATACTATGACCATGCAACAAGAGAAAGGCAGTTAGATCCCAGCTTTTTCATTTGAGAACACTATTAGATGTTGATTAATTTATTTGCAATTATTTACTTATTTTAGTCGCTTTAGAAAATCTTTAACAGTCATTCCTTTTTGTTGTCACTAAAACTTGGCAAAGCCATATGATTGTATTGGAGTTGCTTGCATAGAGTTCTCTTGCTGTCTGCTAGCTTTTGAAACTCTTACCTTTCTCTAGCTTTTAACTGGATTTCCCCCTTCACCTATTTTGTTTAGGAAAGTGAATTCAGTAAGTATATGCCTCCATACCTGATAACCTGTCTGTCTGACCTGTCATGAACCACGTTTCATTTTTTTTTTTCAGGAAAAGAAGTTTCATAGTTTCCCTGAAATTCTTTCTATTGACTTTCATGTTGCAATGTTTCCAGTTACTGTGTAAAACTCCTATAGTCTATAACATTTCACAATCAGCATTAATGCTGTTTAGCACTTGGAAGACTGTCAAATATATATAG
Source organism: Coracias cyanogaster (assembly GCA_033124195.1). NCBI lineage: Eukaryota > Metazoa > Chordata > Aves > Coraciiformes > Coraciidae > Coracias > Coracias cyanogaster. The sequence continues at coordinate 76,122 of JAVSBS010013663.1, forward strand.
CAACACCAAAGCTTTTAAAATTTACTTACCATAGAACATTATATAGTTCCAAACCCTCAAGGTATATTGGAAAGACTAAGATCCTTTTAAGGTGAGTGAAAAAGGTACGATATGTTTCTTGTGTGAAGAAACTTGTGAGACTGAAAAATACAGATCATGACAGAATATTATATATTTTGAATCAATAATATGTTTATTTACTGGATTAGATTTACAAGTTCTGTTCATTACATACATTTTTGCTAACTGATTTTCTATACCCTAGTTATTCAGACTCATGCTACAGATCACATCATCAGTAGGCATTCACATATTGCAAACTGAATAAGTGATAGAACAATCCCTAAAATAAATAATATGGCAAATGCCATGTCTTTAAAAGACCCAGTGGAGACATCTGTTCCCCAGCTTCTGAGACCTGTCTGTTGCTGCATTTGGTGCTGATTCTTGCTTCTCCCAGTTTCTCCTAGCCATTTTCTGTTGGCAACACCTATGCCCTCACTGCTCTCATCCTTTCCCCTCCTGCCAATATGTCCTGTTTCTGAATCCTCCCTCAGCGTTTGCTGTTATGTTCAATTGTTTAAGCTTAAAATCTGGTAAAATTTATCTCAAACAAGCTTTGACACATTTTACTTGATCTTCTTGTCCTTTTGCTCTTGGTTTCTAGTAGATTAAACTTTGAAAAACACCCACTTAACCCCGTAAAAAAAAAGAAAGCCAACAGTGATAGTCAAAATGGTGTATAAAAAGTTAGCAAACAACATGCTGAAATTGAGTGCCTCTGGACTTCTTTAATCTTGGAATGAATGTCTCACTACTCTCAGAATTGTTAGGCATAGTCTCAGAAAGGATTATCCTACTCACAGATTAGGGAATTGGAAAGAAAATAGGCGCAGTGTTTTGCATAGGATGCCAGCTATGTATACTAAACATGTTAGACAGGCAACTGACGTACTCTAGTTCTTAAAGTATTGCTTTCCAGAGTCTTTTAAAATCCCCTGAGTGGGAAATAGCATGTTTTAATTCAGTATCTATATCCAGTTCCTTGGCATAGAAGTTGCTATACCCAAACATATGCAGATAAACAGCTTCTTCACTCCTACAGTTTTCCCATAATAAGGATTAATAAGCTGATCTCATCAGTGATGTATCTTGTACTTTGCTATATTTATCAAAATCATCATGTTCCAAAATGGGTTTTCTGCAGGCATTCAAATGCCTGCTCAAAAAAATGAACTATCCACAGTTTTAAGTAAATCGTTACCAGACTTGGGAAAATACAATGAACATTGCTCAGTACCTTTGGAATCTATAGGAAGGAAAAAACAACATAGATGGGAGAGGTAGTGAACAGTCCCTCCCCCTGACATTGCTATAGGAGGAAAGATGAAACCAGGCTACTGCTGATATGAAAGCAAAGATGCAAATAAATGATTATTTTAGGACAGGGTTACATTTCTTTCACCTATCCTCAAGTCCCCTGTACTCAAGTCAACCCTCCCACTGGCACAGAGTGAACAAAAACGATCCTAAGACCACAGGAATACCACCATCACTGATGCTATCTCTTGATCCAGCAGGCATATCCGCATATCCCCTCTCCTTTCATCTTCCCCCAAAACAGGACTGTTGTGGTACATTTACCTTTCCTGTGTGGGACAACAGTGAAGCCTGGCCTGAACTCTCTTTCCTGATAAATACATGGTTGCTATGTCAGTATCCCACGATCGTTACCCAGATACGGACCCATATAATGATGCCAAGTGCTGATACAGCGTATGTAATTCTTCCGAGAGCTTCAGGTACAAGTGTAGCTAAACACTTCCACATTCTTCCTTCTGGGACACAGCTTTCCTTTGGGTTGTATGTTAATCTTGTGTTCAGAGATGGAGGTGATGGAAATAATCTGACTTTAAAATAAAAGTTGGTAGACTCCTTTGCAAAGGCAAATTGTTTAAGACTGAGTTAATAAATATATTTAGTTTATGGTAATATCTCACATAAAAATCTTGCAAAAGTTCTTAGGCTTGTATTTAAAGAAAGCATATCTGAAATGCATTGCTTACCTTTTGTAGTATCTACATGCTAATTAATATATATACTAGTATTTGTATGCATAAAGGTACATGGAAGCTTTTGAAAGGATTTTGACCCGAAAATGAATAGGATGGTAAATGTACTTCATACCAGTAGTAGTGACTAAACTAATATCATCTCTTGCCTGTGTTAGCTGTAAAGACACAGAGACCAGTTAGCTGTTAACACCAGCATGTGAGTGGTGTATGAAGTGAGAAGAACAGAAGCAGTAAATTGACGCTTAATTCACAGAACACTATTGCTTTCTTTGCACCTATTAATTTACAGCCTACTGTGCTGAAGAGGTATAAAGGCTTAATTCATACCACATCACAAACTGTCAGGAACATGAGAGTGAAAGAACTCACTTAAGGAAGCACTGTGACCTACAGTATAATTTTCCATCACATTTAAAATAATATGAAAAGCACTAGATTTTCAAAATTAAGTATAAGAACGAGTTTTAAATACATTAATGAAGAGCCTGGATTGCTTAAAATACGAGTAACATTGCTGTCTTTCCAAACAGTCTGTCTAACTCTGGAGATTCAGTGTGCACCTAAATTTCCTTCTACCAGATCTGTTGCATTTTTCTAGAATATCTATAAGCCCATTTTCTCACAAAATCCTTGACATCAGATTCAGCAAACTATTCTAATGATGAAACAGCTCATACCAGTGTATTCAGGTAATGTTAGATTTTCTTAGAGATAGTTATGAATCACTGTGCTGCTTGCTTTTACACAGTAACTATCCATTGCAGTCAGACCCAAGTGCAGCTTCCTAGTAAGGCAAAACCTACAAATATTTTGACTTTGGGAGCTTTAGATTTTTTTCCCCCCTCTCATCTGCCATATAGCCCTGCAAGTGATTCTAGATTTGTGTGCAATAATCACAGTAGTTGTGAAAAAATGCACATATTTCCTGATTTCCCCCCCAAAAAATTTTTTTTAAAAAGAGTGTCGATCTGCTTGAGGTAGGAAAGCTCTGCAGAGGGATTTGGACAGGCTGGAGCGATGGGCTGAGGTCAATTGTATGAGGTTTAACAAAGCCAAGTGCCGGGTCATGCACTTTGTTCACAACAACCCCTGGCAATGCTACAGGCTTGGGGACGATTGGCTGGAGAGCTGCCTGGTGGAGAAGGACCTGGGGGTGTTGGTTGAAAGCCGGCTGAACATGAGCCAGCAGTGTGCCCAGGGGGCCAAGAGGGCCAACGGCATCCTGGCCTCTATCAGAAACGGTGTGACCAGCAGGAGTAGGGAGGTGATCATACCCCTGTACTCAGCACTCATGAGACTACACCTTGAGTATCGTATCCAGTTTTGGTCCCCACAGAACAAGAAGGACATTGAGGTGCTGGAGCAGGTGCAGAGAAGGGCAGCGAAGCTGGAAAGGGATCTGGAAAGCATGTCTTATGAAGAGCGACTGAGGGAACTGGGGCTCTTTAGTCTGGAGGAGAATGAGAGGAGATCTTATTGCTCTCTACGACTACCTAAAAGAAGGTTGTAGCAAGGCTGGTGTTGGTCTCTTCTCCCAAATTACTGATGATAGAATTGAGAGGAAATGGCCTCAAGTTGCATCAGGGAAGGTTTAGATTAGATATTAGGAAGAAATTCTTTACTGAGAGAGTGGTTGGGCACTGGAATAGACTGCCCAGGGAGGTGGTGGAGTCACATTCCTGAGGTGTTTAGAAAATGAGTAGATGTAGCACTTAAGGCTATGGTGTAGTGGTTAGTGAGATGTTAGGATGAAGGTTGGACTTGACGATCCTAGTGGTCCTTTCCAACCATAATGATTCTATGATTCTGTGAAGAAATTGTTGCTGAGAATGTGTGTGTTCATATAAATATGAAGAGAAGTTACAAAATTGTAGTAGTAATATGATGCAGTTGATCTGTGTAAATCACAATTTAGAGATCAGTATTGGGAATATAGATCAATCTGGAAAACAGAAAGACAATTATTTCCTGGAGCTTAAGCCAAGTTATAGTTTTTTCAGTGATACCTAGTTTAGGAATAATATCAGGAAGAAAACCAATCAAAGTGTATCAATGCTACATTGTCATGAGTAGTGGCCTCATTTCCCATTAAGATCAGTGAGGATGAAGGATGATAATCTACCAAACTGGTCTTTTCTAATGTACTGTGGTTTTCTATGTTAGATTTGAAATATATTAGAATTGTAATGCTAGCTGTTGTCATTTTCTTAAAGATACAGTAGAATTTTTTAAAGACATATGTTTTAAAATACCTGAGTGTATGAAAAACTGTTTCACAGGAATTAGCACAGCTGAATGCATTCTTTCTTTCTAGCAAGGTAAACATCAAATAAAATTATCTCAGCAATTAATCTTTTTTTTAAAAAATAAAAGAAGTGTAGAATTTTAGGATATAAGAATCAAGTGTGAATGCAAGTCTGTTTTATTTTTTCTTGGATTTACTGAAAAATACTAAAACATGGCACATAACAACTAAAACATTTGTTAGTAGGGTGTTTTTTTTTTTTTCCAACAAGATATACACAAGTGGACATACAGCTCCAGAAAACTCTTCCTGAATTTCCAGTGTAAGTTTTTTGGGGCAACTTGCCAATTACTTTGTTGCGTGGTTCTTCTGATGAGACCAGTGTTATAATCTACATCAGCTCACAGTAAACCTGTCAATGAACTGTTCTTACAGTTAATAGATACCTTGGCCCCTGCTATCTCTGTTTAGTTAGCACACAGAATGCATTGATTATTTCTTCGACTCTAAAAGAATGTTAAATTGAATTTAAATAACATGTTTATTGATGGCTACTCTTTTTATTAATGTCTGCTTACTAGGCTAGCGTTTGGACTTAATGAATTATCTGCAGAAGTCTGCACTTAGAAAATCCTCTGTTGCTTTATGTCTTTGATGTTTTAAAGCCATAGTTACGGCACAGAAAATTTAGTTATGATGTGTAGTAGTGAATGGGATATTGTTCCTATTTTTACACCTCCCAGGTAGGGAAGGGACAGAACAATGAGCAGGGAAGGCAATTTGTTGTGAATGAACAGAACACACAAGGATTTTGCTGGTTAGCCAGTTTAGCCAAGCCTGCAGCAGCACCACAATGACAAGTATTAATTTCAAATGTAGACCATCTTTAATAAATTAAAAAATGGAAGCAATAACAATTCTTTTTAATGCATTGAATGCTTTGTAGCAGATGAATATATTAACTGAAAAACTGTTCAGTATTCTAATACGATTAGCAAATAATTTCATCCCACTGTTAGTGGAACAGATACAGGAGGCAGAAAAGAGATGCAAGGTTTCCTGGCCAGAAAGCAAGAACTTAGGACAATTATTATTTCTTTAGAATGATGTGACCTAAGTATTAAAATCTATTGATTGAAACAATACATTAAAATATGATGTGGAGATCTGACTAATAAAACAGAATTCTGTAATATTAAATTTGTACAAAATCCCATATAGAGATATGTGGTTGCATGTATGTGGAGGAGACCAAGCATATGATTTTCTTTTGTATTCAGAGCTTTTGGAAATTATAGATAAGGTATTGAAAGAAAAGCTCAATTTCAGGTATTATTCTATATTTTTAAAAAATCCACACATTTCTTAGAACATATTCATTTTTGCACCCCTATATTAAAATTAGAATAGCAGAACCAAATTTCCAAAAAATATATAGGAAGTAGCATATACATTAATTTAGGTAACTTCAAGTGAAGTTTATAAACTGTGTATTTAGTTACGTTGTCACAGTAATCTACAGTTGCCTCTTTTAGCTGACTGAAGTGAGGTCGGTGTAGTTTACACACTGAAACAGAAGTAGGATATATTCTAGCAGAGCATAGATGCAGATTTACTGGAGTGTCATTTGTCATTTTCCTGTGTACATAAAAATATCATTAATATTAAAACATCGAGCACTCAGCAATAAAGAATGCCAGCTTTAGTTTGACCCACTTGTACACAGAAGTTGACATAGCTTTTTAATTATGCCATCAAATGCCCTTATTTCTGACTGCTCTGAGACTGAATTACTGTTGTGAATTTGAAGAGACTGCGTCAGTAGGACTGCTGCTATACATGTTGAAATGAGAGGTTTTGTGCATTGTCAGGGATATTGAAGGAAAAGAAAGGAATGACTTATGATTGTAACAAACAGACTACCTCTTTAAAATCTGGGCTTTATATGTGCTTTATTCATAGAGTTACTATGGTAACATGGTAACAAGTCTTCAGACAAGATTTTTGCAAGTTCTTGTTAATATTGTGGACCTCACTTCTCGTATAGTTCCTTTAGCTCTTGTTCAACTGCAGCTATAGCCCATGGGAGCTTGAACTGAGCAAAGAGAATACTAGGTACTCAAGACTGATTTTTGTTTTCTCTTGGGGCAGAGTGTTACATAAAATTAACATTCTTTTGGTACTGTTTCTAATATTCAGATTTCAGTCCTTATTGGGGAAAAAATATTTAAACATCAACACCAAAAAGTATGTGCCATGTCTGCAAAATAATACTTTGAAGGTTTATATTTATTTTTCTTGTGCTGTGAGGAAAAAGAAAACAAAAGTAGTATTATAGCAATGTATTTTCCAATTTCTAGTTTTAGGATATGGAATCTACATCTAAAGACATTGTACCAGTTCTTTTTCTATCTTCATTTCTGTGGAAAGAAACTTTGAAGTAGCAAATCTTTTATTTAGCACTGAGGGTGTGAAATTCTAGAATTTGGCACTATTTACTAGGAGAGTTTCTAAAGCTATTCTGCAGAGGGCAACTATCAAGAGAAATCTTGATTTCTCAGAAACTGATGTACAGGTTTTCACAATAAGTATTTAGAATTAGCACAGTGCCCCCTGGGTAGCAATATGGTAATATAAAATATGGGCAGTGTGTTTGCTTCTGCTGCTGTGTTTGAAAGCAACCCACTGCAATCCCGTTGGGCTAGATGAAACTCTTAAAAATGTTAATTTTTCTGTGTACCGTAAGTAGCAGTAAAGCCCTGCAAATCTACATAGACTTGAGAGCTGAATTAATAAGTTTTATTTATGTTTGGGATTTATCCACATTTAAAATGGTTATATGCTGGGAGAATTTCAAGTCATTGTCAAATTTTAGACACATCACTGGGTTTACAACAAAAGAGAATGTATCCTTAAAAAAAAAATAAATTAATATGTTTCTCAGAAGACTGAAAAGAAAGCTTACTTGTTTGATATGAAAACGTTTTAAGGAGTTTGGTGCTTCTGTTTTTTTCCAAATTTGGTTATCATTTCAAACTTCTCAGAAATTATATTAACAGCTTCCTGTTTGTTCAAAGTAAAATATATAGAAAAGGAGCATTTTCCCATTAATTAGAAGTCTTTCTTCTACAGCTTGCTTGCACTTTTTGTCTTGGACTTTTCTCAGTAAGAACCTGGTACATGAAGCATAACAGCTATTGATAAAAATATGGACAAGTTTTCTCCTCTGAAAAGTCTAGAATTATGGTTTATTTTAGTAACAAACCAAACCACTTGTATTCCTAATGGGTCTCCAATGCAGAACTGATGTACACTTCTGTTAAGATACCATAAACCAGTAAATTCAGGCAACAAATATGCAATTCATAGTTAGAAACAAGACATTTCCATTCTAATAATCATCTGTGGCCTGTGTAAAATAAGCCATAAGAATTCTCCACCTGAAGAACAGTATATTTTTCAGAAAAAGGTTACATCTATCCCTGATTTAGCATACTCGAATCCTTCAGAGTATTTTGTGCTCTGTTCCAGTGGTTAATTATCCTTATTGTTAAAAACAAGCATCTTATTTCCAAGCTTGCATATGGCTTGCTTCAGGTACCAGGCGTAACATGCTGTTTTATCTGTCTACAAGAGCGAAAAGCTGTTACAAGACTCCAGTTTCCAGTATATACTTACAAACTGTTACCAAGTAGTCCCAAAATTTCCTGTTTGATAATATAAAGTGATGAATTTTTCTGAGATTTTCACAAAATTATATCTATTTTTTAAATTATTCTTGATTTTTTCAAATCCTGTGCTAATTGCATTACCTTCTTGATTACAAACTAAAATTGTGAAATGGGAAAGAGTGTTACAGTAGCAGACATTTGCTTGTTATTTCCTTACCACTGTAACGCAAGCTCATGTTAAGCAGGATACCCATTGGTCCCCGTGTCACTTGGTGCGTTGTTTGGCTTTGCTTGTTTTGTTGTGTAGACATGTCCTGGGGAATAGCTCAAGAATTTTGTTTGGATGGAAACTAGTTGGTGTAAAATAGAGAAGCGGTGTAGATGCTGTATGAGTCTGTGTATTCTCTGAGTTTATGAAGTTACAACTGGTTAATCATCCCTCTTGCCAAACCAGAGCACTGAGTGCCGCAACATGTCTCATTATCAGACTTTTTCAGGAATTCTAACAAAAACAGTAGAGGAGCTGTGCCCAATGAATCCTGTGAAAACTTGTCCTCTTCAAGACAGGTAGCAGTGGCCTCCAGTCAGCTAAAGCAAATGAAGTGTGTGCTTTGGGATACACTTTTGCAGACCACCCTTTTGGAAAGGTGCCTTCATGAGAATCAAGAGCAAATGCCTCTTTTTCCCTTTCCAGGATGGATTTTTATGTTTTTACTCTGGGAGTTATTCCCTGCACCTTACCATTTACCATTACAAAGCAAGTCCACCTGTGCTTCAGGGCGTTTAAGGGGTCTGGGAGGACTAAGAAATGAAGCTAAATAAATCACGAGCAGATCCTTGCAGAATCCACACAGAAAACCCAAGAACCTTTTCCAGAACATGAGTTTGTAGCCAATAGAGAGGTAGGAAAGTACACAATGGTATGGAGTTTCCTGGCATCAGTATTAAACAAAGTCAGTCTGTCCTCAATGAACTTTTGATGAGACGTTAGAGATCTAGTGACAATTTGCCTGATTTTATGGTTAGGAGGCTGTCAGAGGGCAGGTTTGGAGAATGCATATGAAGAACAGCACTATACCACTACATGTGTCTACTGAGCAGTTTGGGTACATTATCTATCTGTCTGTCTATCTATCCATCCATCCATCGACATCCATCCATCCATCCATCCATCCTTCCTTTTTTAATTAAAAAAGGATATTATTTTTCCTTATTAAAAAAAAAGGAAACTCCAATCTGATGTAGCTTCACATAAAGAACGAAGCCAACAATTTTACCATTTGGAAGGCTGTGATTCAGTGATGTTCGTATGAGGTACTAAGTCTGATTTATTGGATAATCTGTACAAGATCTAAAAAACTCAGAAGGTGTGGAGAAAATAAATTTTGAAAAATAGGGTATGAGAATTTAATGAACAAATAATCATTTTTATTCTCAGCTTATTGCTAGAAATAGAGTACATCTGTCCCACCCAGCAGCTGCATCATGTAGAAGCCCTTGAGAGTGCTTGTAGAGGTGAGAATGTAAATCACAAGTTGAGCAGTAAAATAATAGGTAGAGTCAGAAATATATTCAGTAAGCATGTAAAATATATAAAAATAAAAGAATATGAGACCTTTTATTCCGCTATTAACAAATAATACAAACTGAACATCTGAAGTTTTTTTTAATGAAAATTTTTAATAAGTTACTATGGTGAAAGATGAATACAGAAGAACATAGAGTGTTTTCAGAGCCAACACAAAAAAGCTAGTATCTTATCTTAGAGGTATTTCCAGGAAGACTAGAGAGAAATTAAATATTTCTTTGCTCAATGGAGTCAAAGATATTCTTGATAACTCAAATATACTGTACATATTTATTTAGTTTTAATATACCTAATTATTCAGTCACACTTAACAGTATTACCGCCACGAAGCTATCATGCTGAAAAACATCCCATTTCAACTTTAATTTGGAACTAAACGTTCTCATTCAGCGATACAAACTTGTATTTATTTTCTTGAAAATATTCCCTTAGCAGTACTCATTCAAATGAATTTTTTTCGTATGAGATCTCCATTCAATTTCTAATCACTGTATCTAATAATTAGCTTTAGTTGCACTATAATAAAATAGTGCTTGCTGTGCTTATTTTAACTGTTGCTGACTTTATGTACAAAGAATACTTTGAACATCTTTACCAATTTGCTTAGTTGTTGGGGTTTTTTTTAATTACATTTAATTAGGTTATGCTTCTGCATTAACACTTTTCTTAACAGCTAAAACATGGAACTTCAGTAGCTTTGTATTCCTTTGTTACATGTTACATAAAAGAATTCTATAAAACTGTGTTCTGTCATTTACAGCACTTCAATTGCAGACACATTTGAATTCAAAGCTCATTTTTATAAAATTGATTACTTATTTAATATATACCTGGAAATAATTTTCGAATGCGCCCTGTTTGCTGACTAATAAGCTGGACTGATGAGTCAAAGGATTTTAAAATGAAAGCATTTTAAAGAGTTCAGTTCTGATAAATTGTGAATTAATCAGCATTCTCTTATTGTCAATGTGTTTTTTATTTTTTTAGGTCAATACAGTTTACAGGAAAGATAGCAAATGACACAATCATATGTTATTTTTCCACATCTTTTCCATCTCTTTATATGTAGTAGTTAACTGCAGCATGCCTCGGCTGAGTGCTGACCTTCCATTCCCATCTCTCTGTATTTGTGTTCTTTGGTTTGGTTTGGGTTTTTTTGTTGATTTGGTTTTTATTTTAATTTGAAGTAGGAAGACCTACAACAGTTTATTGTATCTGCCTTTTCAGGTTTCTAGTGTGAGTCTGATAACCACTGAAATGTTAATCTAATCATGGAGCTTTGATTTGGGTCAGATTTAAGTCTGCAAATAGTTTGATTTTTTTTTTTTTTTCTAGTTGTTCTTGCTTCATTTGGTAATGATACAGAATAAATGTGAATGTAGATAATGAGATTTCAATAATAGCATTGCTAATTCCAAATTTTATTCCATTGTTACTTTGAGTCAGTGTTTTGAACCTTGGCTTAAGCTAACTGAGGATGAAGTCAGCGGAAGTAGTTAACAGCCAGTGTTGATGAGGTGAAGATTTCAATGCGAATGGTAGTCTGTCTACTTCCCACTGTCTAAAGTATGGAGAAAATAGAACCCTTTGATATTTAAATTATAAGTTCAGCTATGCCTTGATTTTTTTATCTTCATAAAGGCATTTTATATTTATTTAGAAAACTGCAAAATTTTGCATTGAAACAGAAAGAAAAACATAGAGAGGACAGATAAAGATGTTTATGCAAGAATACCTCTCTTTGTATGTTGCCAGCAAGGAGATATCAAAACCAAAGAGATTATTAATAAACTTTATATGTTTCTCAATTCTTTGAATCACCAACAGTTCTTGAAGAAAATACTTTAACTTTTAAGGAAAGCAATGATATTACACATTTACCACATTTTAGTCATCTTTCACTAGGAAAAAAAATATTAAAGCCATTCATCACCAAATCAAGTACACAATTACTGATTTTGAAATATGAAATATATTTAAATTAATTAAACATACAAACATTTCTGAAAGAAATTTTAAGTTATTTTTATCTTCTCTTTGAATTCTTGGCATTAAAGCAGCTTGACATGGAATCTTTTCAGGACTTCGGATTAAATACTAGTATAGGGAGACTGCAGATTCATTCTTATATATTAAATAGTAGAAAAAAAAATAGCGTGGTCTAAATTATAGTCTTTTTAAAATTTCATTTTGTAGAAAGTCTTCAGTAGAACACATCTTTATGTTTTAGAAAATGTCAGAAAATGTCATAGATGAGCAGTAAAGATGTTTAGCCAAAGCCTGAGTTGATCAAGTTCGTCGTTGTTCACAGATATACATATTTCTGAATTGAAGCTAATGAGCTGTCATGCTACTGCTGGAATAGTTTATATAGAACTGTTGACATACCTGAATTTGTAAATATATCCCATTCATACAGTTTTATACGTTTTTATATGTATCTCATTTTTTGAAGTTTTAACGACGACTTGATTCCATGGTTTTATCAAATGGTAGTATTTTATTTCCACTACTATTCAAACTGCTTCTTGTATTTAAGAGTGATCTGTCAACAGACTGAGTACCTAAAGGAATTGAAAATGTATGTGTTTCTGTTCTGAAATGCTAGTTTATGTTCAAACTTAATTACTGACAGATTTTTACTGAACTTCTGGGAAAAAACACAAACCATAACTAATCTAAAATATAGATTTAATTCCTTTTGAACAATGATAAATATGAGACTTTACAGTGTCACAAAAGCATGAAGCCATATTTCAGTGGTAACAGATTAATGATTTTTGAACTGTATTGATAGTCAGCTGCATACGTGTAATTTGATGACTGCATATAAGCAGTTTGGTGTAGCTGAGGCTGGCAATGGCTATGGCCCAGAATTCTCTATGGCATCTTACAGATGATTTTTACAACATAAAATGTGATCTCTGGGGCACTTTTCCCCTTTTTATCCTCCTAAGCCTATAGTATTCTCAAATGAAAAAAGAAGAGCTGAACCCATGTAAGGTATATACTATGTATAAAGTTAGACAAATATAAATATTTTTATAGTGTGCAGTGGAGGGAATATGTCTGCATAGCTGAAAGACCTGTATCTATTAAACAAAAAACACATGTTGGTTGGAATAAACAAAGAACATCAGAAGAAAAAAAAAATATACAAGAGGGAATGAAGCATATGAATATGGAACTGTGCATAGGAATAGACTGTGATGTTTGTCTAGAGTTCTTTTATCAGTGACAGTATATTTGCACCAGAGAAAGAATTTCCTTACCACTTTGCATGGGACGGTCTTCTTGTCTGCTGCCACTACCTGTTGTTGGTTTGTTTATGGGTTTTGTTTTTGGTTTTGTAGTTATTATTGAAATAATGTTTCTTGATATTCATCTGACATTCCTGGTGTTCTCTAATTCATGAAATACTAACATTAGTAGCTTTTGGTGGATAAATAAATAAGGTTCTCAAAGACAGATAATATGTTTTATTAGGCCAAATGCTAGTATTAAATAAAATACACAGTGTTTTGGGCAACTTAATCCATTCTTCTGGAATGAGGTAGAAGAAAATATGAAAGCTCAATACAGAGCAACTGTTCTTTTTTTTTTTTCACTTTAACCATGATCCAAAGCAAAAAGCTCATAAGGTATCTGTTGAGACTTCACAGGTGTTAAAGAGGAAAGAGGTGATGAGTATGTCATTTCTTATGAGACAATAAGAACATAATTTTTAAAAACAGAGGAAAACCCATTAAAAAAAACCACCCTACAGCAGCCACTGTAGTATGACAAGTGATGTCTTGGAGATATTTCCAAGAAAGACTTTCTGTGTAGTTCTTGTCAGAGAATGAAATACAAAAACCTGTGTATATACATCAAGAGGGATTGAAGGAAGTTTCATGGTGTCTGCCATATGACCAGGACATTTCCATTAGTAAATATGGTCAAGCTACTTTGGGACTCATCCATGGGAAAGCAAAAGTCATAGTCAAAAGTAACATCTGTCTCCTCCACTGACTTCCTCTTGGCTCTATGCAAACCAGTAAAATAAGAGATGTCCGAAATAGAAGTTGGATGTATATTTAGAACTCCTGTACATAACTGTCAAATAAGGCTTAAACAAATCAAAACTAGAACTTTTCAAAGTTGAAGCATTTGCGATAGTATATCTGATACTTCAGTACACTAACTTGCGTATCTTAATCTTAGTGCATATTTTGCAATAGTTATAGCAAGTGTTTATAAGGAAGATAACCACAATAATCAAATGAAAATTAATCATATGTTAGGTTGCACTTTTTATTAAAATGTATAGAAAGGTTTCTTACAAATCTGACTAAATTGATCAAATAAGCATAATCTGTTAGGCTTTATTTGTGCTTTCAGGTACAATTTACTTCGTAAGTTTTTTCTCTCTGGTATTGGGAAAAAATATTCAGTCAAGTACCTCATACTGCGCTACTGATGAAAATAATTTATGTAAACGTTGAATTCTTTTGTGTGGTTTGTCAGTGCTTCAAGTCCTCCAATTGAATGAATGTTAAATCCCGCTGCTTTCTTTTTTTTTTTTTTTAAAAAAGGTAAAACAAATTTAAAATCAAATAGAAATTCAGCTATGAAATAAAAAGGCAAAGCTGCTCCTTAAAGTAAACTTGCTACTTTTATTCTGTGATGAAATAAAACAGGTTTCTGCATTTTTTATGCGGGTTTTGTGAAATAATGATATGAAGTGAGGTCTTTTTGGTATGTTTTTTTTTTTTTTAACTGAAAGTAGCTTAAAATACAGACACTGGAGCACTTGTCTCTGAAGCTTTACTATTAAAAACACAGAGATACTTCTAGTACAAAGAGCTGTACCTATGCATCCACGTGACTGTCTATCTATATTGTTTCAAAGTGTATTATTTATAAGCAAAATGCTAAATAATTTATCTCCATCTGTGCAGCTGAATTTTACCACCATATTAGTCTGTAACTGTCAACTCTGTAAACTAATGTGCATGCTGTAGAAGCTAATCCAGGGAAATTTGACATAACTTTCTAGGTCTTTAAAAATAATATGCCTAGTTAGACAACGCTTTATATAAGAACTCAGTAATGCTTAATTGCATTATCTGTCCAGGAAGATATTTAAAGACTGTATTACAGAATGAGTCTTTACTAAATGCACTTTCACTGACATGTGTCTGTAATTATATAAAGGATATACAAGTCAATGATTTTGATTTTCTCGCAAATTAGACATTTTGTATCCACCTGTGTTTTCTATTGCTATTTACTGAATTTTTCCATGGGTTGAGGCAGTTTTAGAAATATTCTTAAAATATTTAAATCTTTAAACTTTAATTGCTACTAACAAGCATATTTGTGTGTAACAAAAATTAGCATTTTTAAAACATAAGAAAATGCAGCTAGCAAGCCTCAAAAGTTTATTTTCTTCCAGAAAAAAGTAAAGGTTTATTTACATGATTCTCCATAATCAGTGCAAGTGCACTATGAATAGAAGTACCCATGGTTTAATTTCAGCAAAGAACAAGAGGAAATTATGTTAAGTTACTGCCCAGGGAAGTGGTTGAATCACCATCCCCGGATGTATTGAAAAGTGGTCTAGATAGGATGCTCAAGGATATGGTGTAGAAGTGGCCTGGTGAAGATAGAGAATGGTTGGACTCAATGACCTTAAAGGTCCTTTCCAACCATAGCAATTCTGTGATCCTGTGATTCAGTGAACTTTCATATACGCTTATACAAGTATTTGTGTCATTCTACTTGATTTACATGGAATTTCTATATACTCTGGCATTTACATATATATCATACAGAGTGAACACTACTATGAGGTAAAAATATGTAGCTACACATAGTAATTGATTATGTTTTCCCTGATAGTAAGAAATCAAACCAGAAGCTTTTGATGTTAAGAGGAGACATCCTTTACCTTTTTTTTGACAGAAACTTCCAGCGAGCAGTAGGCAATCAACAGTATTAAGAAACCAGAGAAGTAAACTCAAGGAGTGTGGCTTTGCTAAATGCAAATGTGTAATTACAACATTCATTTGATTCTTTGGCAGATACTTTATAGGGACTGATTTTCCTCCCAAGCGCTCTCTCAGAAACCACAAGATTGTTCCTGTATAGCATCTGAACATCCATTGTGGTTTTAACATGAGAAACATGTCAGCTTGTGAAGTTAATACTGAGTGTATTTACAGTGGCTTACAGTTTTTCAGTAAACTTATGTTCTGCAGTCTCTTTCATTAGTATATTTTAAATCAATCTCCAACTGTACTAAAACCATACTAGTTATGTTCCATAACTGCAGCTTATAATTCTTTTTTTCCTGTGCTTCAAAGGACTGCAAAAGTGAATGCACATGACATTGTAGGGGAAATTTAGAAATAAGAACGATTTTATGAAAAATGAGAAGAAAAGCAAAATTGGAGTCCTACTGGTTTCACTAATGTGTGTCCAGTAACCGTACCAGGATTACAGGGTTTCAGAGCACATGGTATATGGTATATATGGTATATGAGGAGATGGTGAGAGAATTTAGTTTGTTTAGCCTGGAAGAGATTTGAGGAGATGGGAAACTTAGTGCTTTCTTTGACTTAATGTGAAGGTAGTATATGGAGCCAAGACACATCCAGACTCTTTGTGGAGGTACATAGATGAGAAAGGAAATTCTAGATAAAAGGAAAAAAAAATCTTACGGGAACAGGTTGCCCAGAAGGGCTGAGGATTCTCCATCCTCGAAGATGTTAAAAACTTTACTGAACAAGGTCATTGACATCATCACACGCTTGGATCTACTCCGAGTTGGGGGTTGGACTAAGTGATTTACAGATCTCCTTTCCAATATAATTTATCCTATGTTTCTAAATTTACTTCCAATTAAAAAGATAAACAGCATTTTCATTTTGTCCCAAATGATTTTGATTTCATACTTTGTTTAACTGCAGATGCCGCTGGTATTTGTATTTTCCAACTTCATTCTTTTAGCAAGAGCCCACCATCATTCCATGAGCTCCTATGAAGTTTGCAAAGTCCCTACTCCTTCACTAAACAGTGAGCAGCAGTGTGTCTTACAGATATAGTTGTATGAAGCCCTATCTAAATACAGATTAAGTGCCAGAGACATCTCACAGCCTTTACATTGAGAGATAATTGTAGCATATATGCATATATGATTGTACTGCTGTTGGGGACTGTAGGACAGCAGTGATTTGCAGTGATACAACGAACCAGTTTGTTTTAAAAATTGTTTGTACTGCATTCTGTTATTACATGAAAAACACTGAAAAGTTTACTTTTTCTTCTCTTACTCATATTTCTGTGAGGATTTATCACAAGTTTTTAAAAACATGAGCATACAACCGCTATATCTCTTAAAATGAATATAAAGCATCAAGTTAAGGCTTTTTAAAACACAAAGAAGTCTCTTTTAATGCTATAGAGAGTAACCAGTAAATTGTTTGTGATTTTAATTCACACGTGTCTGAATAAAAAATGTAAATACTCTAAATTAATCTTTTCCGTGTTCTTGGCAGCTTACAAATTTTTTTCTTCAACTTCATTTAAAGACATCAGATGCATGATTGACAGTATTAATTATAGTGGAATTTATGTCAGACACAAGCTTTTCTCTGGAGCCTTGGAGTCAATGTTTGTAGTTGCTACACAATCTTTGAAATGCGAGAGGGTAATGTGATTTATGTTTTTGTCTTTGCAAGTGCTAGAGGAGCACGGTGTTGTAGTACTAGACCCAGCAGATCATTCTGAGATGTTTTAAACAACTTCTTTCAAAAAAAATTGGCAATGATAGTGTAGTCCTTCATCTTACTGAATACATAAGTTAGAAGCAAAAATAGAAGTGTGTCTTTGGATTATAGCTGTTAAACATTTATGTTTTGGTTTTATTAAAGCATCCAGAAATAGAATTTCGGGCAGCTGCATGTATTTCCAGAAACAGGTTTAGTATAATATTTGGTGTAATGTTTGTATAATTGTATAATGTTGAGGAAATGTGGTATTTCCTCATGCCATATTCCGGTCCTTGAGTTTTTTGATTTATTTGTTCTACTTGTTTCTCCAAACTGCAACTACGTGAAGGCAAAATTTCATGTGTTTATGAGAAAAGATTGTTTTATTAAATATCTGTCTATCTTTAGAAAGTACTTGTGCTGCTTTTACTTAAAGAACTCCCACACATGGTAGATTAAAAAAAAATGGGTAAAGTCCATGCTAACAGGTTTTATTAGGCCTAGATGTGTTGCAGTTTGTTTCTGTGTTGGGCTGACAAAATGCAGTGCCGCTAGAATCTGCAAGAGTTGCAATAGAAGGTGTCCAGTAAATGTTTTGTCAAGTGTTTCTGCATCCTAGCCTTAACATTATTTAGTGGGTTTTGGTATATCAAAACCAGTGTCTTCTAACACTTGTGATTCTTTGGACTCAAGCTTAAATTAACTATAGGCAATAAATATATATTTTTTTTTCAATGAAATGTAAAGAACTTTTCAGCTGTACATTAAATGCATCAAGTAAAACAAAACAAAACACTTTCATGACTATGCATATGTAG
Source organism: Coracias cyanogaster (assembly GCA_033124195.1). NCBI lineage: Eukaryota > Metazoa > Chordata > Aves > Coraciiformes > Coraciidae > Coracias > Coracias cyanogaster. The sequence goes on from JAVSBS010013663.1 coordinate 94,273, forward strand.
CTGTGTGGAATGGTGCAGAAAACCTCCCAAACCTTACAATGTCATGTTTTTATATGCATGTTTTAACTGCAGTGCAGCACCTGAAGTTTATTATGGTTCTCTCCATCCCACCTCTCCTTTGTATGTTTCTCGGTGTTTTCTTCTGTAGATAGGTTATAATCTACACTAGTAGGGCATCTGATTGCCAAGTAAACAGTGTTACACACATCTTCACAGAACTATTGTAAAGCAGGAAAATATAACCATCCCTATATTAAAAGAATAAAGAGAAATATATAGAAAAAAAAAGAAAATTATGAAGGTCACACAGAAGCCAGTGGCAAAACTAGAGCAAATTTTCTAAGCCGTAACAGACAGTGGCAAAACTAGAGCAAATTTTCTAAGCCCTAACAGATATGATGGTATATCCTTAAAGTCTGCCTGTAATGTAATTAATAATAGAACAAATGTTAACAGAATTCAGGCCCAAGAACTTCCCCATTGCCTTGTATGTCAGCCTATGTGGCCAGTATCCCATGTGGCTCAGTGAAGAAACAGTTATCCCAGGGGTGAGTATGAATGCATAAGGGTTGCCACAGGAATTGACTGCCTATGGTTCATTAGCCTCCCTCAAATTATTTTTAGTGTTAGAAGAATACTAACATATAACTATAAAAAACCATTTTTCTACCACACAAATTTTCTTTCAAAAAGCTTCTGCATTTTAAAGACTTGAGTGAAAAAGAAAGAAAATATTTATAGAGATTTCACTGTACATTCAAAATTTTCTCTGTTTCATAAAGTTAGTAAACTTTCAGGATTTTGCACAGCTTTTATGCTAGGATTCATTTCTAGGGTGTTTTGTTTATACTAGGGTATTGCTTTCGTTCTAGAGGATCTTGATTTGGAGAATAGCCTGTGTTTGTGTATCTATTTTGTCCTTGGGTGTTCCATCCATCCACTGTTTACTATCGATACTGAACTCTGTCTCCAAAGAATTAATGACTGTCATGGGCTTTCTTTAGAAATCCTAATATTCTTCTGGCATGAATAAATAGCATTTCCTTTTGGCTATCTAGTTCAAACTTCTAGAATAAATGACATTGTTTTAATTTAAATAAAATATTTTTTTAATGTTGAAAATTAAATACCCGTAGGATTGCCTGGCAGATTTGAAGCCTTAGTAAATAAACTTTAAAAACTTAACATTTTATTTCAAATCAATATACACTGATAGTTTGGATAAACTTGAGAAGAGCTATAATGACATAAGAAGTATAACTCTCGACAGAAACTAGACAGGAAAACAAATAATTTTGGAGTGAGTAGTTTCTTGAATGTTCTTTAAGGCTATTTTTGAGAGAATCATGAGCACTCAATCCAAACCTATACCTGTGCATAGTACATATTCCTATCATTGACTTGAACTGTAAGACAAAAACAGATGATTACATTCCACAACATTAGTTTGGAGTAAGGTGCAGGTAACATTTCAAATCTTCATTTGGACAAACAAAGTTTGCAAGTTTTTATGCAGTCATGGAAATGCAGGAAAACCACGTATATTTTGTGTTAAGTCATATTTTATCTTGCTGGGCAAAATCAAGCAGGTTTGAGAATCTTTGAAATGGTTTGTTTTATCACTTTTCCAATTTGGGTGATCTTTAAATGGCATGGCTGATTTCAGCACTAGTTTTTTTAAATTAGAAAACCTACCAACTTTGATAATTCCTGTAGCTCTGCAGTGAGGTTTCGCAGTGCAAATGACTCTTCAGATTGAAGTCTGCCACAGTATTCCATTTCACTGGAGCACATCTGTTCATAGTGCAGGCTTCTGCTGTCTGTTGGTCTTCAGAAATTGCAGTCTGAGCCAGCATTTGCAGAGTTAAAGCCCCTCACAATGTCAAGTAAAATTCTGTCTGAAGTTCATAGCTACTTCCCAAGGGACCACCTTTTCTGCTGAATTAATTCACCATCTAGTCCATCTATTACTCTTTATCATCAGTCGGTGCAAGCACCAGAGCACTCTGCTTAGTAAAGCTACCATTTTCTTCAATTTCTTAAAACCTGTTTGAAAATTGCCAGGTTACTTATCTGTCCTCTTGATCTACATCACATCTACAAAGCCAGTTGAACTGAGGAAGTGGGAAGGAGCAGCAACTAATTACTGCTGTCTGTGGCAACTGTGGCTTTCAAGGTGATCTACCAGCCTGATTCCATAAGCACTTTCCAGACCAGCTGAAGGTTGAATGAGGAAGGAAGTGCATTAGATAGAGTTCATAAAATACAATTAAGCAGTATATTTATTTTCTGATATTTTCTGCCTGTTTTCTTACTTTATGCTTTTTGATGCTTCTGTGTTGTTGCATGGAAGTGATTGGTGCTAAGACAATAAACATTTACTTAGGAATTCCTTTACTCATTATTTTACTCACTCTAAGAATCAGATGACCAAAGTACACAGGTTAATTTCTGACTTTCTTTTGTTGGTACAGAAGGACTTATATGCAACTACAGGATAATACGCTTTGTTCATTTTTAGGTATATTTTTTATCTCAGGTTGAAGTAATTTGATGGGTTTTTTTGTATGCTGCTGAAATGCACACTCATCAAAATGGGTATTATTTTCCTTGTCTTTATTCATTATTATGTTTGTCCCTCGCTGAATCCTGTATTTTTCCATTTACTAACACATAAAAAATATTTTCATTATAAGAAAACTAAGTGGGTGGAAGGGGAACACCAATTTGGCAGCTCTTGACAGTAAGTGGCAGTGATTCAACAACAGTAGTTACCAGTGAATTGATGTGCGATTTTCTAATAAAGACAAATGAAGACATCATGATGATAAACTCTTTATTGCCTTATTAAAAATCGCCAGCAGTGTACTGTTCTAATAAATGCAAAAGTGTTGCTGTTAATTTTGTATTTGTCAGCGTATCCATATATTTTTAATAGAAAGAGAAAATACAAAAAACCCCAGAGTTTTTAAACATACTCAACTTCTTCTTTAAGACTCCTAACCTGAAAAAAATATATGTGGGTAATATTCCTGACAGTAAGACTGGAGTAAAGCTTTTTTTCCCCAATAGGGCTGGAGAATGCTAGAGTAAGGAAACTGGAAATAATCGGTGAGCTAGATGTCATGCTTTGACACAGGCTGAACTTTAAATATGCATGTGAGTAGGGAAGTCTGAACTAAAACTAAGTGTTAGATGATAGTTGCTGGTGTAGAAAACATTGGAAAATTAAACAGGAAGTAAACCACAAGTAGCACCTCTGTGTTTATGTGATCATTAGTTTCATGAGGGTCACAATGTATACTTTTTCCTATGTTTAAAATTTAGTGCAGAGTCTATGAGAACATACCACCAGTACAGAACATCCTAGATCGTAGGTTGTTACTGACGGAGCAGATATTTGAATGACTTAAAAAAAATTAAGCTTGATATTTAACATAAATGTTTGTAACTTTTAGGACTAGTTTCTACTTTTGGAAATTATGTGAAACCAAGCACTAAAATGTGTTCATATTAGCTTCAGATGGAGCACTGTCTTAATTAATTTCATCTATAGGATTCCATTTGTGGAATGAATTAAAGAAGAATTGGAAATTTTAAGTCTTACATTTCTTTTCTGAATTTCATCAGCCTGATATTTAGGTCCTTGTTTGTGTTTCTGGAGACAAGTGTGCAAAATATATGTACACTTGCTTCAGATCTATACAGAAGGTTTGTTTGCCTCATTTGTCCCTTTAACCACATAGTATTTTTAATTGTATTAGAATTCTCATGGCAGTAAGATGTCCACTGAAACAAACCGTTCATCGATAATAAATGTTAAAACATCATGCTTATTAATCAAAGGAACACAATTATATATTTTCAAGGGGAATTTTCGGAATGTAATGAATAATTTTATGAAAAGGCTTCTAGCATAATATTACTGTCCTTTTATCAAATGGTCCTCAACATATATGGCGTTACTTAACACATACGAAATATTATCTTGCACCTGTGGAAATCAATGTTAGGGAAAATTACTTTTTAAAAATTAATCAGATTATTCTGTCCAGCAAACAATAATTTACAGTTTCCTTTCTACATTTTATAGCTAGTTACGACTTCAGTAATTGGCACACTACAATTGACATAACCTCTGCCTGCTTGGTTTGTTCTGTTGTATTTTTCAGGACTTAGGACATTGATGAAGTTTGAGTAAAATTTTCAAAACTAAATGAAACTATGTAAATAAATATTTTCAAAAGAAAATAGATATTCAGCTAATTAGCTGGTATGAATATTAAACACCACACTGTTTAAGACATAGAGCACTGTTGATCCTTTGTTATGTTCTTCAAGGAAAATATGAATCAAAACATGTACCTTAGAAAAGATCATCACCAATAAAACTGTGTTACGTATTTGCACAGAAGTACTAGAGTAATACAAAAGCATCAAGGTATGTTATTACCAACTTACTGCATCTTTTCTATTTTGAGAATATAGAATGATGTTAGCCATGTATTGTAGTTTCATTGCTCAGTCTATTGGTTGCTTCCTTAATTTACAAAACGTCAGCCTGAGTTTTCTGTGAAAGTTGATATTGTATTTAGACTCAAACTAGATAGACCAATAATGAAGCTGCAATGAGCAGAACTCTAACTGTGTGACTGGGTTGATTTAATAAGGTTAACATCTGTCACTTTCAGCAAGTTTAGCATTAACACTCTACATATCAAGATACTGTTGCCAGGTTCAAGATTAGTTGCGAGTGAGAAATACCAAAGGAAATGTCAATGTCTTTAGCATCTGTTTCAAGCAAAAGAAAAGTTCCCAAATGGTGTTATTTGTCTTTACTGGGGACATAATGGATATTATAGGAACAAGTGATATTTCCAAGTTTCTTCAGTGATCAGTGGAACCGGAGATCTTCCAACATAAGCAATGTGATAGGAACTTCCTTTGCTAAATGTGATCATTGCTAACAATTAGGGAGGGATGGATGAGGCAGTTCAGTAGTCTGCATCTTACTAGATGTTCTTGTGACCCACAGGAACTCTTTGTGAGTCCTGTAAGTATGCTGACTTTTTCTACCTTTGCACCACACATTGGTATTAAGGATTACACAGAATAGAAAGGGAGAACACAATTACACCCACAGGAATCTTCAGCACAACGTGATGCATTTACAGCATAGGTTAATTACCCAAATGAATGACTTCAGTATTTGTTTTGATAGATGCATTTTAATATAAAAGAATAAATCTACCTTCTAAGAACTTAAATAGTCCAGTTCTGGAATCTTCTCCTTACCTCCGGCAAACTCAGCGGCATGTAAAACTAACAAAAGAAATATCTTTCCTCCAGAAAAAGATGTTTTATTTTAGTCTATTAGCTAGTTATTTTAGGAACAGTTCAGAAAGCATGAAAACAAAATCTTATGAGTTAAAAAAAAAAACAAAAAAGAAAAAGTCCTTCAATTTAAAGAATATGTCTTCTGGGCACAAAAGCAAATTGTGTCTCATTACCACAGAAATTTATACATAAATATCGTCTGCAATTCTTAGGACACAAAACCTTTTTCAGTATATCCTGCTGTAACATCTGGGTACTTACTGGGCATTTTCAATATAGTAAGTTTTAAAGTTGGGATAAATATTATCGATTAAACTCTAAACTATGTATCTCTCATGGTATTATTAAAATTAAATTATCACTTTATTTTATTGAAATGCATGCTATATGCTTTTGGAGTCTTCTGGTAGGTTTTGGATCGCGACACTTGTGGATACTGCATAGTTTATATTTATGCTTAGAAATCCATTTTTCTTTTAATGTATATTCTACCCAATATATTAATCCATCATGTTGGATGTACTTTCTTTAGTTTTACGTAGTTGGGTTTGAAGTTCCTTACTAGAGGATTATTAGCATATAAACTATGTATTGGTATGGTATCTTGACTGACTGGATGCATTGGGTTTGTGTGGTAAGGTTTTGGGACTGGGATGACTACAGGTGTGATTTCTGTGAGAAGCTGCTAGAAGTTTCCCCTATGTCCAATAGAGCCAAGGCCGTCTGGCTCCCAGGTGGGACTACTGGCCAAGGCCAAATCCATCAGTGATGGTGGTAGCACCTCTATTATATTTAAGAAGGGTGGGGAAAAATCCCAGCAACTGCAGCTGGGGAGAAGAGTGAAAATATGTGACAGAAACAGCCTTGCATTCACCAAGCTCAGTGAAGAAGGAGGGGGAAGAGGTGTTCCAGGCACCAGAGCAAAGATTCCCCTGCACCCTGTGGTGAAGACAATGGTAAGGCAGGCTGTCCCCCTGGAGCCCATGGAGGTTAATGGTGGAAGAGATACCCACCTGCAGCCCATGGAGGACCTCTTGCCAGAGCAGGTGAATGCTCAAAGGAGGCTGTGATCCCCTGGAGAGCCAACACTGGAGCAGGGTCTTGTCAGCACCTGTGGAGAGGAGCTCACAGTGAAGCAGGTTTGCTGGTAGGACTTGTGATCCCATGGGGTACCCACACTGGAGCAGTTTCTGAAGGAGGAGAGGTTCGTGGAGAACTTTCTCCTGTGGGAGGGACCCTGTGCTGGAGTCGGGGAGGACTGCTGGAGAGGCAGAAGAGTGTGAAGAGTCCTCCTTCTGAGGAGGAAGGAGCAGCAGAAACCATGTGTAGTAGGCTGACTGCAGTCTCCATTCCCTGTCCCCGTATGCTGCCTGGGGGAGTGAGGAGGTAGAGAATTTGGGAGAGAAGTTGATCCTGGGAAGAAGGGAGGAGCGGGACGGAAGGTATTTTTAAGATTTAATTTTTATTTCTCAATTACCTACTCTGATATGATTGGTAATAAGTTAAATTAATTTTCCCCAAGTTGAATCTGTTTTTCCCATGACATAAACTGGTGTGTGATCTCCCTGTCTCTATCAGGACCCACAAGTCTTTTGTTAAACCTTCTGTCCCCTGTCCAGGTGAGGAGAGGAGTGATAGAGCAGCTTTGGTGGGCACTTGGCATCTAGCCAGTATCAACCTATCACATTGGACTCACTTGCTTCTCCATAGTAGATGAAATAGTCTTTTCAAATGCTTTTTGTAGAGATATCACATGGCTCATCTGATATCAAAGTAGATCGCTTTACTGCACTTTTTGCATAATTTTGTAGATCTCATAGGAGAGCATAGATGTTTGAATCTGTGTAAAAATATACAACTCTTTTCAAAGTTTTCTGGTGTAGCAATGGGATTCATTGTAGAATTGAAATATTTCTAAGTTGCTTGGTTCATTTTTGGCTCCCATTTTTCCAGTTTTTTTCCCAGCTTCTTTTCTCAGTAATGAGCTAAAACAATCCTTGGTCTTTTCCATAGTAAAAAAATATTTCTTGAAGAAAGCTGTATCTTGGAAGAATGAACAGTCTGTTTTCATACCAGAGCCACTGTACACACTTCATTTGTGCTAAGATCTGATTTACTGAAACTTCAATGTCTTAATATTTTGGATGTTGTCTCATAACAACTTTGTGGTAAAAGCAGGTGAAATCTTACCACACAGAGGTACTATGAAAATCTAACTATAATTAACCTCTAGCATTTAGAAGTTAGCGTTACCTTCTAACCCTTTAATAATATCGTACAATCTTAACAGTATTGTTGCTTGTTTTTTTGCTAGTTGAAATTGGAATTGAGTAAGAACGGAGGAGAAATCGTTATTGCAGTATACCAGAAAACATTGTCAACTGTATGACTTTTTGTTCTTGTTCCATTTTTGGTGAAGATTTTGCATTTTATGGCCTGAAAAATGTATTGCAGTAGTTCATTGCATGAAAAACGATTCATTAGTTGCAAATGCAGGCAGCACTGCTATGTAAGATTAGTTGTTGGTATGATAAAGGAGAAATGACTAGAACTAGACTTACCTGGTGCCTTAGACTACTATTATTTTTGTGTACAGTGTAGTCTTTTGTCAAATACAAAGAAGCTGCCTTGGTCTTAGGAAGTCCTTGACCCTCAAATTGGTGCCTATATGGCATCTGTTTTTTACGACTGACAGAGTACTTACTAGGTGAGCCACTCACCTTATTGCTGACATTGAAGTAATGGAACTGCTCAGGCATAACCATTTTCTGTGGTGGTGACAATATTTATGGAATATAGTCAAACAGCATTTAAAATGAAGTGATAATATTTAATTAAAATACACGCAAACTGAAGACTTCACAAGTTTCTAAATCTTAGAATGGAGGTTACAACAATGTTACAAAGTGCTTTATTGATATTTTCATATCAATCATCGCACAAGTGCTGTTTTCAAAAGATATTTCATTATAGTTAAACTGGTGCCGTAATTAGGTGATTAAACATCCTGAAAACTAATCCATGTTCAAATAATTGAAACTGAGTTAGAACAAAGGTAGATTATAATAGACAAATAACAGGAGAGGTTAATAAAGAGGTGAAAGATGATTAAAAATAAATGAATAAAATTCCAATGGGTGGTAAGGAAATAAACCCTTGGGATTAACTATGGAAGTTAGTTTGAACAAATAGAACATGCATCAGTGGAAAAATTCACCAAAAAGCCGCAGTAGAGCATATCTAAAAATAATGGAACTGTATATAATTTTTGGTTAGAATATGGCGATAGGGAAAAAAAGTCTTAAATGGGTGAGGCAATCAATCTCTCACATTGATTAACAGCAACTGACCATGTAAATTGCGTCCTGCCTGAGATGAGAGATTTAAAGAAGACTGCAAAGTTTATATGGCTTTTTCTTAGTAGCTTACTGTGATTTTATTTTTGCAGATAATAGTGGCCATTAGTTCTACAGTCTATGGCTGTTTTGTATGTGAAGTGCTGGAGCCTGAGGTGTGGGTCCCGGGTTGGAGTTGACATGTGGATGAGTCACAACCTAGCAGAGCGTTTTTTCTTATTGGCTTCATGTTCCAGAGGCAGAACCTGGCCCACCTGTGTCTCTGTGGCTCCTCCCTCACCCAGGTGGTTGTGGATGGGGTATGGCCAAGGCCAGGATTATATTAACCAGGAGCTGATCAGCTGGAGGAG
>JAVSBS010013665.1:0-13339 GCA_033124195.1 Coracias cyanogaster
AGACAGATCACAGTGCAATTGACAAATACCCTTGAACAGTCTGAGATTCTGCTTTGATAGATCCAACATGTCTGAGAAAAGTGCTTACCTGCATCCTTAAATATATGACTTTTACACTTTTGTAAACCAGCCCTATGTTTCAGACTGCCAGCAAATTCTATGTGTATTTTACTTCATGTGTTTCTCAGGTAGCTAGGCAGAGCTATGCACAGTGTATCTATGTATCTACTGAGGACATTTAGTGAATGAACTATTCCTTTTAGGATAGAATAAAAATTAAAATATTTAATCTCTTATTCCCAAAGCTACAAATTTAGGATCACCTGTTTCTATAACTCTGGTATTTAGTGGATGCACATAACAAACTACTCAGTATGATGAACTGTTCAACTATTTTTTGCTTCTTGAAGACAAGTATCTTTGGAAGAACAATGTTTCCTGTAGCCAGGTATGACTTGCCATACCCCACAGACACCCCTAGCATATCCCATGAACACCACACTAGTAGCTTTAAAGATGGTGGATCCTCTGTGGCCTCTTAAAGTGCTTCATCCTTCAGTCATTTGTCAAGACAGGTCTTTGTATGTGTACTTGAGGAAAATGGGTATACTGGTTTGTGGCCACCTTGAGAGCTCCTCAGTATGCTGGAAAAACTCCCAACCAAGTTCTGAACTGCAGGAAAAACATACAAGTTTAGGGAGATTGTTAATTAAGCACCTGCCCTGTTTTTAAAACTGAGATTTGCTCCTTAACTTTTTTTGCAGTAAGTGGGTTTCCAGAGGATGAGCAAAATAACTATTGCCAACAGAAGTTTGTGTGTATGTATTATGTGCATATCTGTTAATGCAAAATGCATCACTTTGTGTGAAAACAGAGCTGAAAGGGCTAGGGCAATAAGGAAGGAGAGAGAAGAGACTACTGTATGCATAATTAGTGAGCTTGTATCTGGTATACTTCATGGTGCTCTGAGGTCTGATCTGTAGAAAAATACTGAAAAATTGGACAGGGTTTAGAGAACTGCCACACGAATGACTTCAGATGAAAATGTTTAAGAACGTCATCTAAAAGACAACTTGGTCATGATCTATAGAAGGATAAAATAGAGGTCTCTGTGGTCCTTGAAGGTCATGAGAGACAAAGTTTGTCTACAAATGAAGTGTATACCTGGAATAGAGAGTGTAGTTTATCACCATGTGATGAAGTGGGTTATGTATCATGGGGGATTTTTAAATGAGGATGATGCAGTTTTTGCTTTTTTTGCCTTTTTTTCCTCTAAAGCATACTCAAGCAGCTAATTATTAGATTATGTGCAGAAGCAATGAATAAATACTATTCCCTTTCCTCTTCAAAATTGTGCAAAATGAACCTGTGGATCCGTTCTGGCTTCTTGTAAGACACTGGGAGCAATTCAGTTCAGCATCAGGCAACTTACAGGCTATGGTATATATATTATTAATAAGATGAAGAATATTAGATGTTGTTATCTTGTTCTGTAATGATTTGTCAACATTCTTGCATCCTTTTGAAAAAGAAATCCATTTGGCCACTTCAAATTCACTGAAATATTATTTTCTATTTAAAAGCAAAAGAAAAGTACTGTCTCTTTAGTACCTATAGTATCTTTACATGCTATAATGGCTATAAATATGCTGATTTTAAGCCATCATGATCTGGATTTTGATCTCTCCACTCATAAGTCTGAAGAAACTAATTTTCCTACCCTTCACACAGTATATTGTCAATACACAGAAATATTTTTCAGCTAAAATTAAGCAATGCACATCAAAAGCTAAAATGCTTTACAGTACAAAGAAAAAAGTCTGGAAGAGGAAAAGTCCCCCTCAGAAACTCCCTCCATATCATCTCACCTGCCTTCTGTACTATCAAAAAGCTACATGACTTTTTCAAGGATCTTCACATTTACAAGAATTTTCAGAGGAGTTCAGGACTGTCTATTATTGAGACTCTGGTCCGTCTACATAAGTTCAGACAATTTCATGTACGCTTTCTGGTAAAAAAGCATATCACTGAAGGCAGCTGCCACTCAGGTTTTTAATGAAATACAGTTTTGAATTTTCTCTCCTCAGGCACATGATCATCTATTGGCCCAGCCATCACTCTCGGTATGAAAAAAAAAGCATGCACTTTATCATTTTAGGAGATATAGAAACAAAAACATATGTGTGAAAGGTGCTCTTTTCTGAGTAGATAGAGAGCTGAAATAATTCAGAGCCACTACAGCATCATCCTCTGCCTGTTTAGGAATACTGCATCATAAAGCTAGGTACTGTAAAGCTGCTGCTGTTTTCTACAGAGAGAGGTAGCTGCATTTCAGTGATGCATGAAGTAATTCATCAATGTAGCTTGTAAAGCACTTAGCATTCCTTTGGGATAAAAAGCACTTACAAATGTAAGGTATTAGTGTTTCTTATGTGTTTAAGTTGTCAAATCTTCTTACTTTCTTATCACTCAAATCAGCTTTAAAATTCACTTTTGCAGTGAAACCCACAAACGCTAATTCACTTCAATTAAAAATCTATTGCCTGCACATCATTTTTAATGGAGGCGGGTGCTTGAGTAGAATACCCCCTTGAACCTCACTCATGCAATATGCTGTAGTGGGCCAGATTTCCCTGGCATTTCTATCCATGTGCAGGAGCAAGCGGTTCTTCTGACTCACAATCTAAAAATCCTTTCACTGGGGTCAAAAAACCCCTTTGGATTTGTTTGCTTTTCTTCTTCAGGATTTGCTACCAGAACGATAATGAACATATGCACGGGTTCGTTACACACATACTTTCCCCCATTCCTCCTCACTCTCCTCCCACTCTGCACAGTTTCACCAAGTATAGGATGTTGCAAATGCCATTTTCTAATCCTTCGCACAAATGCCATTTCAGTAATTCTTACATCGCTGAAGAAAGCTCGTACAAGACCTTCTCGTGAAGTGCTTTAGTGTGATGGGACTGTGGCTGACATATATGTGCCCACTTTCTGTGATTTAAAAGGGGGCAGAAACACTTGGGCAAGGGCCACTGGCATATGTGCTCTCACTGCAGTTGTAGGGCTGAAGTTGGAATGGGGCTGGATACAGTAAAGGTTGGTGCATCACACTGAAAATAATTTTCTACACATTATTCTATGATTATATGAAATATTGTTCACTTTATTCAGTAAAATTATTCAGTCTGAATAAAGGTTATTATTAAACAGAAATTAAAAACAAATTACAATAATTAATTCTTTTAGAAACTTTTGAGATTCAAAAGACCATGCTTCAGAAATCAAGTATTACAGCCTAATAGCTTTTTTGACTGCTAAAACTGCAAGTCACTGTGGCTTAGAAAGCAGCTGTAATAGCAAGATCTGAAGATACATTTCTCAGATCTAGCCAATAATTTGCATGTTAAGCATCTCAGGAATGTGAAACCATTTGGTCAATAATCCATATTCTTTAAGATTTATTTCTCTTTTAATTAATACTGAAGCTTCAGTTGTAGAAAAAGAATGCCTAATGATGTACTGAGTCTTCTTAATGGAGGACCATCATCTGCATTACCCTAGCATAAAGTAGTGAGTTAGTGACAGAGATTTAGCTTTAACTCTGAGTTTTCTGGCTTTTTCAGACTCAAACAAGACCCTTAATGTTACTTTAATGTAGTTTTTGGTGGTATAATTCTTCTTAATTCTGTCCATTGCAGTCCTTTGATACTTTATGAATTACTTATCTCACATTAATAAGGCTTAACATGGAGTATTAACCTCCTATACATTCCTAATTAGTTTTTAATGAATTTTAGTTTCCTTGTTAGAAAAAGAGCTAGCTAACTAACTACCACAAATTTAATCTCCATTACTGGAGCATAAGACAACCACCCCTGGGGATGCATGTCCTTGAGATCTTCACGTTAAACAAGCAGCTTTATAAAAAAGAGTCAAGGAAACTCAGTATGTGTGTCTCAGCTTACTCCTCAGCTTTGATGGTGCAATGAGTCCTAAACTATTTATAACTAGTGACACAATACACTATATAAGCTTTAAGAAATTTCAATAATATGTTAAGATACTGCAAAATTTTAAAAAGCCAAATTGCTATCTGCCTGACACACTGGTGTAAGAAGGGAAGAGAAGGTGAATTTTCTTTTTCTAATGCATGCTTTAGTTCAACAAAGCAAGTCATGATATTATATGCAATGGAAAATATAATTTCCATTATTTCACATGATAAACATACTGTTTCCCTGAATATTTTTTTCATATAGATGAATTTGAAGAAATGTCTGTGTGAGCTATACTTACTTTCTGGGCATAGCACAAACACACATATTGCAAGTAACTATTCTGCAAGAGAGCTAGTGGAGTACTTTATTTTTCTGTTTTGGCAGTGCATTAGTTACATATAAATGCAAATAAAATTTACGAACTAGTACATCAGAATAAGTAAAACTAAATTAACAGCATCTCGTTATGAGCTGCAGCAGTAGCTCAGTAATGAATTACAGAAAGGTTTTCACTGACAGTACACAGGATGCTGCTGAAGCAGCACTCGGTGCCAGCATCAAGTCAGAGAAGAACAAACCCTCTAACTCCTTTGGCTCTGTTGGCAGGTGGCTACAAGGATGATGTTCTTCATACTGGTTCTTCAATTTCAGGATTTGATTGTCGATTTACCAAAGCCCTGTAATTTTGCGTTCAGCATATACTGCAGGAGGTATTTGTCAGTCAGATGGGGGAGAAGGGGTGGCTCTCTGGGGCTCGTGAAGGAGGTCTGCAATGGAGGGCTGCTTCTCACACATTTGTCTTCTCTGAAATTGTTTTACCAAGTACACTGGCATTCCTGGTATTGGATGTATGACCTTTTAGAATGAGAAGACATCTGAAGAGCTATAGTCAAGCAAATGTTTATGTTAAAGCGGTAGACTGCAACTGTATATGTTGGACAGTTTTCTAAGTGAAAGTAGACATTTCCTTACAATAACACAAATTGTGTTTAGTTCATTTCTTTTTGTCAACAAACAGGAACAGAAATGATAGTGTCCCAGATAATGAAAATGATGTATATATGTATGAATACACATTAAAAAAGCTTAAAAGGCAGAAATCCAGTATGAAACGCAACTCAATTTAAACATTGTTCTGAATTCTGAAATCCTTTCCATGGTGTTTTTATATTTTTTCCATCAGAAAAAGATTATAAATATGTAATATGTAAATATGTAATTAATGATGGGTAAGAGTCACTATGCTAGGCAAAACCAGATAGCTGAGTGTTTTAGCAGCTGAATTTCCAAATCAAAAGCACAGATTCTTCTCTGCAGATCAAGACCAACATAAGATCTATGGCATATGCAGAATTTCAATAGGACAAAGTCCTGGCGCAGTGGTCTCTGTACCACCACTGAATTTCACTCATTAATCTTTTACTTACAAATAGCAGTAATAAATACAGGGTTATCATGCATTCATTAATTACACTGCACATTCCATGTTGCATATTGAGTCCTATCACTGTGCAGCAGCTGATGGGAAACAGAACAGCTGAAAATGAAAGGCTATCCAAATCCGTGAAATGCTAGAGGCAACTTAATCACTGAGCATGACACACAAAGTACAGACACCGTATACAGATGTGGTTTAGCTAGGTTCACAACCTTATTAACTTAATTCATCTAGGGGTTAGCAAGCAATCACTTGTGCAGTGCAAATCATCAATCCTCTCCATTAGAGGCTGTCATCAGCCCATGACCCATCTACAACTGGCCTCAGCCAGCATGAGGCCCTACTTGCTCTCACTTTGTGTGATGCTTCAGGGGAAAGGGAGTACCCTCTTCATTACATAAAAAACCAGCAGCTATTGGAAAGTTCTCCTTTTCCCTAAATCCAGCATCTGATAATCAGAGTGTAACAAGCAAGCCAGGTCACTAGACAGCTGCCGTTGCATAGAATTATGCATTTACTTAGTTGCCTTCATCAACCCCTCAGCTTTCCAGATGGCTAACCCAACCATAGCTACCTGCTTCCCAGTGTGAGCAAAAATACCATTTTTTTGTCATGCAGTTCTGAAGACTAATGTAGCACCTGGCCTATAAGAAAGGCTTACATGCTCTTCCTTCTGTTATGTAAGAGATTGTTTCTCTCTCTCTCCCCTTGTCTCCCACTGTCTCTTCTTCACTTGAAGAAACTACTACTGACATTAAAAATATTTTCACGCTGCTTATTAATACTTGTTCCTGTATTTTCTTCAAATGCTCAAGCCTTGGAATACTGAGGCCTTCTTTTAACAAGATACAGGTCTGCCTAGGGTAAAGGTGGAAGCCAATGAACTTTTTCAAACTCTCCCTTACAAGCCTTTCCTTTCATCTCTGTTCTGTGCTGGTAGGGACATACAGTATTTCCAATCACAGCAGCAAAATATGAACCTCTTCAATGACCCTATTTATTTTCTGTAAAAGGAACATATAAACATCAGGGCTTAAATCTGTAAAAATACAATTGACTGAATAGCATACAGATATTTTTGGCAGGAAGAATGGGAATTGCAAAAATGCTTTTCTGCAGCTATGCAGGTAGATGGCTTTCCCTCGTTCCTTTTGCTGAGTACTTTCAGGGAATTCCTCATGGAACTGACCACTAGCCTGACAGGTGAATGAACATCTTGGGTTTCAGTCATTACAGTGTATATGCATACTAACTTTGCATCTGCAATCACATCTTTCTATTGAGACAAACCAAGTTGCCCTACCATTCAGGTCAATGCTATACCATTATGTTTGCTCAGGACCCTTTGATGTATATGCTTTATTACATTTCAAATAAGTCTTAACCAAAGTTTTGCCTCACTCCTAAACATGGTATTTCTCTAAAGCACACAGGAGATTCTACAAAGGACTATGTTAACTTCTCACAATGATTACATTACTGTCAATTATGATACTTCTTTTGTACTGCTTTTTTCCTGGGCTTTCACAGCTGAACTGGCCAAATACACATTCTTTCAAACTAGGTCACATACTCATTTTAAAAGACTAATCCAGCACTACAGTTACTCACCAATGTGGGTACAACAGCACCAATAAAAAAATGTAAAATTGAAAATTGCAATTTTAATAAAATGGCAGCAAAAGCCTCAAGTGCTCAAATTGCCATTGCAACTTTTGGCAAGCCTTTCTGCAAATACTGATCTTTTTAGATTTTACAAACTTTAAAAAATATGACAAAATCCTTAGCACTTAGAATATTCAGACTGTCTTCTACTGAATACATTTATCACTGATAAACTTGAGAAAATTTTCTAATAAATGTTATATGAAAAGATAAGAAGCAAAAGAAACAAAAGTAGGACATTGCCACATGAACAGTCATTAATTTTGAATACAGTAAGATGATTTCCTACAAGACAGAAAGGCTGAGGGTATTACTACAGTTAGTAGGTATGGACTGTCTATCAAAGCTCATTTTCAAGGACAGAATAAATTAAACGTTGGATTGGAGCTTATTGATCTAACTTTGATCTTAGCCTTGCTTTGAGCAGGGTGTGTGTGTAATGGATGACCTTCACAGGTGCCTTTTAATCTAAATAATTCTAAGAGTTTCTGGAAGACTGCAAAGAGGAAGATAAAAGGAACGAGGAAGGAAAGAAGGAAAATCAGGCTATGAAAGGAGGAGCTGGTTTAGAGCAACAAGCTTTTCCATCAGAATGAATAGCTAGTTGGCAGGTGACATTCATGTTCAAGAGGAACGAATAAAGAGAAAATATCTTGATGACATCAGTGACCTCCAAGGTGTGCATAGGAGTTCCTTCAGTGTCTGCTTCTGTTAGTGGAGTCTGAGCTTCAGCCTTGCTCCTCACCCTAAATTTTTTTCTCTCTTGACTTCTCTGTCTTTGGGGAATTTTTCACTCACTGACATGATTACTGTTGTTTGCAGATTCTTTTCTCAACAGTTTCAGAATGACATGAACTATTTAATGGCTTGAATGTTATTCAAATGAGTTCTTGACATGACACTTGAGTCCTCATGAGATTATTTAGATTAAAGTTAGTGATTCAATACTAAAATTGGCAACCCAGATTCTATTCTTCAGCCTGCCTGAGGATGTGCTTTTACCTTTTGCCAAAGGTTTTTTTTCTCTCTAGTATGTGATAGCTTCACTTTCCCCAGTTGGTATTCTTCTCATCTTGATCTATGTGTCTCTCATCTTGCTGAGTATAGCTGCATACTTGTGATGTGGCCAGATTTGCTTCCTTTGGTGAAGCTGAGTTACTCAAAGGTGGCACATCCCTTTCTGCTTTGCTCTGTTACAATCATAAACAATCATATATTCTGATCCACAGATAAGAAAGGTCGCTGATTTATAGGAAAGGTCTTGGCAGATCCAAGATTCATAAATATTGCTGTTGATCCCAAGTGAGGAATAGCTAGATGCATACTTCCATTTGAGAAATTATGCTTAATCTACCTCTCTGCAGCTAGTCAGTCGTAAAGTACCATCACAACACTAATATTTCAAAAGAACCCAAAACCCAAAAACAACAACAACAAAAACCCCAAACCCCCTTCTTTGAAAGAAGCAGAGAAAGGTCATTCCTTATTATTTAGCACATCCATCTTCCTGGCAAAAGATTTATACGCTAATCTGCATTTTTAATATAGACAACTGAGAAGAACCTTCCTATATTACTATAAATATTTCCTAAACAGACAGTTTTCTTCCTCCCCACCCCCACCAAATCAACAAACATTTAAGTAGAGTAGTCATTACTCACAGAAATATCTTTATTTTAGAAAACTACTATGCAATATATCATTGTTGGTGCAGTTTACAAATAGTTATTTGGTTACCTATATATTTAACATTCTAATTTATTTGAAATCTTGTCATCTGAGAAAAGGCACTATTTGTGGAGTGAGATAATTAATGTCCATTTGAATAAACTGCTGGTCCCAGTAATAAATGGCCACTGGAATCTGATCCATATGCTGTAAATCACAGGGTAAGTCTGCATGTTGCATAGGGCTTTTATATTCTGCAAACCAGAATGGAAATGGATCTGTACAATGCAAACATTTTTGTTTTGCTCTGCAATAATGCAAAAACATGACACATTAAATTCACATTCAAGCCTATGAGTTGCTTTATATATATTTTAAATAATTTTCAGATGATCTCTTGAATATATATTTCTTGTTTAAAGTTATTACCTGTAGTATTCACAGGAAGACCAAGAGCCTGAGTCAGAGAAAAAGAATGCCCTACATGATTCACTGCTTTGATTCAGTTTTTTTAGCCAGTAGGCTCCATTTACTGAGGTACATTCATAGCAGCCTAAAAAGCTTTCTTCCCTTTTAAAAAATATGTTTGTATAAATGATTGATAAACCATTGCCATTACACCATAACTTGTACTGATTTTCCTTCTGTTTAGCCGTATGACCAAGTATATTTTAAGAACTACAGGCAATCAAAGCTTGAGGTCCAATCCATCCCCATATTTATGGGATTTTCAGATCTTTAGTGAAAAGCTAGTTCCACATCAAGTTGACCTATTGAGTCAAACTGTCAGTATGATTCTTCAAAGGAAGGAAAAAGAAAGAGCAGCTCAAAGCAAGTGATTTCTGTGTCATGAGCTCTCATTAACTCATCTTCTTCTACCAAGAGCACCAGATAGTACTGTAGTGTAGACCAGTGCAGCTATTAAAACTTTCCTTAATTGCTGAATTTCAGGATAATTTAAATGTAAAACAATATGAGCTGAGTAGAATTGTCACCTAGGCAGTCCCTTTAAAATTATTTCTTCAAGTAATGCTCAGGCAGGCAAGAATTTTCTCAGTATTTTTAAATTTAAAAAAACTGAATTATTATTGTCACAGTAAACTATATTAATTTTATTAATTTTGGAATAAAAAAGAATGCTTATTTTTGGAAGGCAATGCCAATCTTATGGACTGCTTTCTTCTTTCAAAACTTTCTCTGAAGAAACTAGGCAGTATCTCATTTAGCTGGCACTTCAGCTATACGTTAAATTGACTTGGAGGTATAAAAGGAGGTATTCCATTTGCCTAGTTCAATGGTCTAAATTCCCTAAGCAATCAGAGGAGAAGCTCAAAAAAGTTATGACTGTAGGTTTAAGATTCACTAATATTTGGGTATCTCCAGAGATAAGCGCCCAGCTCACTAAATTGAAGGGCCAAGCTTACTCAAGCACGAGTACAGACAGTCAACAAGAGGTTTTCCAGCCTCTTGAAATCCAGTCTGTCTGATCCTAGCCTGGCCTATGGATCTGGATGCACTGGGGTCTATCCTATAAATAAAGATTAAACAAACATCTGATTTTCTTAAGTACCTACAAATGAGCCCATGGGAATCCTGCATTAGAGCTTGCTCTCTCTTTCTTGTTGAAGCTAAGGCAAAGTGCAACTGAAAATACAAGGATCATAGGTCCAGACAAAATATGCCGCAAGCTGGCCTGCATCTTAATCTAGTGGTAAGAGTAGCCACCAAGGGAGCACATAATGTTCAGATCTTTTCCCCTCTAAAAGGTTATACACTTCACAATAGTAAATAAAAACCAAAAACAGACCTGGGAGAAGCATCTTCTCAGAGTACAGATGAATCAATCAAATCTAGGTATACATGCAATTCACAGCCCTAAAAACTGGACAGATAGGCTGATATCTTGGATTTTGAAGTCATCAGAAGTATTTAGGTAGGCCTCATGACAGCTAATGACAATACAAGGTGAAGGACAGGACTGTAATTCAAGATCATATATTCCTATTAATATCACTGACTTTTTTGTTTAAAAATACCAAAACAAATATTCTATCTTCTGTGTTACAGGCAATGAAAAAAAATCACATGCTGCCCAAAGGGAACCTGAGGGAGGAATGGAGATAAGGATAATAGAAAGGATTAGAGAGTAATACCATATCATTAGTTGATTAGAAAGTCAAAAGAACAGGGGAATGGGCTTAGAGGTCACAGAGAAGAAGATTAGTAAGGGGAGTAATTGTTGACCTTCATTCATAAGTAATGCCTCTTTTTCTGAGGAAAAACCTCTTTTTTCTGAGGAAGAAAACTCCATACATGCACCAGTACTTGTAATCATAAAAAAGGATATTCATGCCATTCTTTTCTGCACCTGCTGGTCAGCATGTACCAATAAAGCATCAAAGACTGAGTAAGACTATCTACTGAGGATCTAATTTAATACCTATATGGTAGTGAATAGCTGAGTTAATGATCAATCTCACAAGTGGGATAAAATTTAGAAAAAGTAATTGGTAAGTGTCACAGAAACAGATTTTAGCTTATCATTGCAAGAAGGCTCAATTTTCATTATGTATAATAGGGAAAATATAAACTTTTTTTTAAAGGAAAAATCTAAATCTAATGGTGTTAGAAAATAATAATACTAAAGGCAATTTTGTAAACAAGTCATTTTGTATTTGAGCCAATTAAAAACATAATATACAGCCAACTCTTAATTAGGAATCTGGTTAATGTTGCATGTTAAGATCTGTTTTTTTCCATGTGATTTAAAGAAGGAGCTTATCTAGTTGACATGATCTAGCTTACGCTGACATGAATCCATATTCATTAATTCCTTTATTCAGTCTGAGACCACAGCAACAAAAGTAAATCTTGAGCCTTACTGTCCAATTCAGTAGGAGAAAGAAAACCTGTATTTTGAGCTTGATAATTCTTGGGTTTAACTGTGTTAGTCACAATTACTTCTCTTTACTTTGATGGGAATCCTAATACAGAAAGGTGCCGCAGGACAACAGAGTGGCCACTGGTATGTAAAGCACCGAGGCTACTTGGTACTCCTAGAAAGCATCTACAATGATTAACCAATCAGAAACTGTACCAACTAAAAAAAATACATTCCCATGATTATCCATACTGTCATACTGACAGCATCAACCCTGGTCCTGTCTTGGTTCCACCCAAAGAATGGTCTGTCTTGGGTAAGCAGACATTCTTATCATGTAGCGTTGATGCATCCACCATGTTTTGCAGAGCAAGAGATTTACTTGTATAAACATGAGCAGTTCCATGCCAGTCAGCCTTGGGGTCAGAGAATGGCTCCTGCCCCATTTGGTGGTATAGATACAGTCCTGTGAAGGAACTTTCCCTCATAGCTGATAAAACAAGAGCTCCAACAACTGCTATAAAGATGAACAACGGGAAGCGTGATGCACGGCTACCATAGTATCCCCTGCATTTATGACCATGACCTTGGTAACTTTGGTCTTGTGATACAGTAAAGCCCAGAAACTATCTAATACTTCAGTAGTTATCTTTAAGTTGCATAAAGTGCTGAATTCATATATATGCAATATAAAACAAAAGGCATCAGCCTCCATCCTTAATGGTATGAAAAATATCAAAAGAACCTCAGATAGCCATACAAGTCTAACGAAAAATTTAACTCTGCTAGCCTGTGTCTCAGGATAATTTTGCACCGTCATGATCTGTTTGCTGTCTATGATCACACTACAGCTGAGATGAAAAACACTGTGGTGGAATGGCAGCTTTGTTTCTTCTACTGGACACTGAGTATCCATTAGGTAGAAATCAGTATTAAGCAGAAATTTAAGATTAAAATATAACATTAAAATAAAAACAATAAGCCACCTTTCAATAAAAAAAAAAATCTTAACAATAAACCCGTGATTTACACCTTTAGTATTTTAGTTTTCTTAAAACTCTATAAATTGTCCTGTTTAAAATGAAAATATGTCATAGAACAAAATTCTTGAAATCATTGTCATTTAAATATTTATCTTCTATCTTTGGCTATCAAATTCTAAATTTGGAGGGGATTAAAAAAACCCACATTGTTATAAACAATCAAATATATCGAAATATTATCATAGAATCATAGGGGTTTGAAGGGACCTCTGGAGATCATCTAGTCCAACCCCTCTGCCAGAGCAGGATTGCCTAGAGCAGGTCACATAGGAACATGTCCGGATGTGTATCATTATTTAGATAGGTTTATCAAAATGTAAGTGCTTTAGTACAATCACATAGAAATAAGTGTTCTTTAGTTGTGTGTATTTGCAGTTATGCTAAAAAACCAGAATCATTATTGCTCCAAAGCTGCTTCTGTAAATCGAACTCATAACTTAATTTGAGGAAAAATCCAATGAACCAGTGGACTTCTATAACATCAGAGGCTCAGATAGATTTCTTTCCCTACTGTTTAAGCATTTTCAAAAATAAACATCTGAACTTATGCCCCAGATAAATTAGCTGCTTTTGTATCATCTTCATTAGCTTTGGACTGACAGTAATTTTCAAAATTTTCCTTATTCGCTTACCTTTCATATTG